>CM022299.1:45312394-45562182 GCA_011799875.1 Thinopyrum elongatum | reverse complement strand
TCGCGCCCGCGCTCGGCCCTGCACCGCGCCCGCACCTGGCCCGCTCCAGCCGCTCGCCGCGCTCGCCCCTCCCGAGCCGCACGAGCGCGCGCGCCTGCCGTTCCTCCCGCTCGCCCCTGCTGCTGTTGCCGCGCCGCGCATCGGCCGAGCCCCGTCGCCAGCGCCTCGCCCATGCCCGCTCCGGCCCCTGCCTCGCCTCCGCGCGCCCTGCACCGCGCGCCGCCGCCCGTTGCCGCTCTGGCCACCGCGCCGCGCCGCCCGCCTCCGGCCGCCGCCCCGCCTCCGGCCCTGCTTGCGCTCGCCTGCGCCCGCGCCCGGCGCCCAGCGCCCGCCGCGCCCTGCGCCCGCTGTGGCCCAGGGCCACTGACGGCCAGCCCCCACCCCCCCAGGGCCTATGACAAAGGGGGCCCACCCCCAAAAATGTTTAAGAAAGAAAGAAATAAAAATAAATAATTAAAATAATTAACTAATTAATTAGTTAATTAATTAGTTAATTAATCCTGATTAGGTTAATCTAATTAACTAATTAGTGTTAATTAAACAGTAATTAGTAATTAACTTAATTAACCGCTGACATCAGCATGAGGTCATGCTGATGTCATCATCAGCACTGTTTCGGATAATGTTGAATTAAATAATTAATTAAATTTCAGAAATTAATAAAAACTTTAGAAAATCAAATTAAATAAACCGTAACTCCGATGAAAATATTTTATACATGAAACTTGCTCAGAACGACGATACGAACCCGGATACGCCCTCTGTATTCCCGTCAGACGCCCGCAACTATAAGAACGTTGAACAATTAGACCGATTTCGATAAATGAATAGTGTCCAACCCTAATTAAATAAATCCGAATAAATTCCTAAATTAACTAAATCGTTTAGTTAGGCAGTAGAACACCCCGGCATATCATTTAGGCATGTCATACATATTGTTTGCATTATTGCCGTGAAATTTATTGTTTCTCTCCCCCTCCTTCTCTCTCGATAGACGCCGAGACCGACGACGCTGCACCAGGTTACGACTACTCTACCGACGAGCAGCCCGTTGACGACCTCCCTCTCTTGCCAGAGCAACCAGGCAAGCCCCCCCCCCTTGAGCATTCCAGATATCGCCCATTCTATTCTCCTGCTTGCATTAGAATTTCGCTACTGTTAATGTATGCTCCTATTCTGATGCATAGCCTGCTGTTGTAACCTGTTCATTGCTACCTTACCTGCCAATGATAAACTGATTAGTATAGGTTGGTAGTGAACCATCAGTGACCCCACCACCTTACCCTTGTTGCCCCTGCTTGATCATCGACGACTCGATCAACGTGATCGTCGACCAGAGACCGACACCTCACTTCACACCCCCCCTAAGTTGTACGACTCTGCGTAGTAACTATCGAGTGCCGAGGGTGATACCTCGTAACGCACTCACGATGAATACTCTGCAGTATAGCTGTTCGGTCGTGGTCATCGAGGGTGATTCCTCCTTCTCCATGTCCGATACGACTCTGTCGTGCAACCCCTCAGTGTGAACCTCGAGGGTGATACCTCATACGTTCACCCTGATGATTATGACCACACGGTTACTTGACCTTTGTCACAGGCGGGTCCACCCTGGTGGGTACCCGCTGGGGATCTATGATTTCGGGTGTGCCGGAAGGGCACTCGAGTGTGACATTGTGGCGGAGCATCAGAGACTCTGATTGTCTCCGCTTGATACTAATTGAGCCTATTGGATTTGGGTGTGTGATCTGAGTGGGTCGGCGTGCCCTATACGCACTACCACCACGCGGGATTATGGTTATGGGGCCCTCTGCGATGTACGTTTCTCCGAAAGCTTATCAGACGTCACGATTCACCGTGCGGGCTGATCGTCGGGATTGGGCTGGATACTTCACTGGCGAGTTCAGTGTCGCGCCTGCACCCCGGCCAGCCACGCAACGCGCAGGGTGCCCAGGGCGATGGCCCGAGACCCCTGGGTGCATAGGTTAGTCCGGCGTGCTGACCTCTCTGCTGAGCCTAGGTAGAGCGCTGCTTCGTGTTGATCTTCCGAGGACGGGCATTACCCAGCAAGTATGTCCGGCCAGAGTTGATCGAGCGTGTTGGGTAACAGTAGTGCACCCCTGCAGGGATGAATCTTCTATCGATAGCCGGTCCTACGGTAAAGGACGCTCAGTTTGTGTACCCCGATCTACTACTTAAATTGGATACTTGTTACTAAATTGAAGCTTCGGGATTACTTTCTCGCTGGGAGTCGAGGAAGGATCTTTGAGCTGTACTTCAACATGTTTGCTAAATAAAATGCTATTCTACTCTCTTCTACTGCTGCAAGATGATGGCTTTGAGAAGATGTTTGAAGATGCTAGTCTTCGATAGGACTAGGCCTTTCTCTCTATTCTGGCATTTCTGCAGCCCAGTCCACATATACAGCCTTTTCTCCATTGATAATGTTGCATATGTAGTATAGATCCTTGCTTGCTGAGTACTTCGGATGAGTACTCACGGTTGCTTTATTTTCTCTTTTCCCCCATATACCCCACCTTGATGATACACCAGACGATGGAGTCCAGGAGCCAGACGCCACCACCGGAGCCTACTACCAGGCGGGTCCAGAGGGCACGTACTACTGGATCGAGCCAGCTGACCAGGAGTAGGATCGAAGGCTCCCAGGCAGGAGGCCAACGCCTTTCGATCTAGTGTCGCTGTTTGTGCTAGCCTTCTTAAGGCAAAACTTGTCTAACTATGTCTGTACCCAGATATTATTTGTATGACTGACTTATGTATTCGGATCTTCGGATCCCTGGTCTGTCATATTGTGGACCTCCGTTTATTTGTGTTTAGAGTTGTGTTGTGATATCTTCCCGTGAGTCCCTGGGTTTGATCGTACACGTTTGCGTGTATGATTAGTGTACGATTGAACCGGGGGCGTCACAAGTTGGCCCTACCCCCGATCCCCCCTCCCCCTCGCTTTCTCCCCGCCCCCCCATCTGGATCGGGATCTCCCGATCCCGTCCGCCCGCGCTCGCCGACGCCGTCCCGTCGCTGCCTCCCCCTCGTCAGCCCCCACCTCCCGATCCAGATCGGGATCGGGATCGCGGGAACGGCCCCGTCGCCGCCGCCGCTCGCCGTCGCCGTTGGACGCCGCCGCCCGGAGCCCGCGCCTCCCCGCCGGCCTGCACCTCGTCTCCGTCGCCGTCGTCCCCGTCGACCGCACCGACCCCCCCGCTGCCCCGTCCCTACGAGCACGGTGAGGCCTCGGGCCTCTTCCCCCCTCTCTGCTCCCGCACCTCGCCGCGCGCACCGCGCCCCCGTGCCGCCGCTCCGCCCGCGCTCGCCGGCTCGCGCACGCGCCCGCGCGCACCGCAGCCTCGCCGGGCCTCGCACACGCGCGCGCGTGCCCTGCCTCGCTACTGCTCGCGGATCTTGCCCCGCTTCGCCCCGCCGTGCCCGCTGTGCCGCGCCGCCGCCCGCTGCCGCTCTAGCCACCGCGCCGCCGCCCGCTGCCGCTCCAGCCACCGCGCCGCCGCCCCGCCTCCGGCCCCGCGAGCGCTCGCCTGCGCCCGCGCTTCGCCGCGCCCCCGACAGCCCGCGCCCGCCCGTGCGTCCCCTTTGGGCACCGGACATGTCCGGTCCCAAAAGGGGCACGCCCCGGACGTGTCCGCCCCTGGGCCACTGCCCAGTGGGGCCCGAACCCCCTGTGACGCTGACGAATGGGGCCCACGGCCCAGAAACGATTTTAAGAAAATAAAAATAAAAATAAATAAAATAATTAATTAAATAATTAATTAGTTAATTAATTAGTTAATTAATCCTGATTAGGTTAATCTAATTAACTAATTAGTGTTAATTAATCAGTAATTAAATTAATTAAACCTAATTAACCTAACAGCCTATGACAGGTGGGACCCACCCTGTCAGGTGGCTGCTGACGTCAGCATGATGTCATGCTGACGTCATCAATCACTGTTTCGGATAATGTTGAATTAAATAATTAATTAAATTTCAGAAATTAATAAAAACTTTAGAAAATCATATCTTTTAAACCGTATCTCCGATGAAAATATTTTATACATGAAACTTGCTCAGAACGACGGTACGAGCCCGGATACGCCCTCCGTATTCCCGTCAGACGCCCGCAGCTATAAGAACATTGAACTTTTAGACCGATTTCAGTAAATGAATAGTGCCCAACTTTAATTAAATAAATCCAAATAAATTCCTAAATTAACTAAATCGTTTAGTTAGGCAGTAGAACACCCCGGCATATCATTTAGGCATGTCATACATATTGTTTGCATTATTGCCGTGAATTTATTGTTTCTCTACCCCTCCTTCTCTCTCGATAGACGCCGAGACCGACGACGCTGCACCAGGTTACGACTACTCTACCGACGAGCAGCCCGTTGACGACCTCCCTCTCTTGCCAGAGCAACCAGGCAAGCCCCCCCCCCCTTGAGCATTCCAGATATCGCCCATTCTATTCTCCTGCTTGCATTAGATTTCGCTACTGTTAATGTATGCTCCTATTCTGATGCATAGCCTGCTGTTGTAACCTGTTCATTGCTATCTTACCTGCCTATGATAAACTGTTTAGTATAGGTTGGTATGACCCATCTGTGACCCCACCACCTTACTTTGTCGCCCCTGCTTGTTCATCAACGACTCGATCAACGTGATCGTCGATCAGAGACAGACGCCTCACTTCACACCCCCCTTAGTTGTACGACTCTACGTAGTAACTATCGAGTGCCGAGGGTGATACCTCATAACGCACTCCTGATGAATACTCTGCAGCATAGCTGTACGATCGTGGTCATCGAGGGTGATTCCTCCTTCTCCATGTCCGATACGACTCTGTCGTGCAACCCCTCAGTGTGAACCTCGAGGGTGATACCTCATACGTTCACCCTGATGATTATGACCACACGGTTACTTGACCTTTGTCACAGGCGGGTCCACCCTGGTGGGTACCCGCTGGGGATCTATGATTTCGGGTGTGCCGGAAGGGCACTCGAGTGTGACATTGTGGCGGAGCATCAGAGACTCTGATTGTCTCCGCTTGATACTAATTGAGCCTATTGGATTTGGGTGTGTGATCTGAGTGGGTCGACGTGCCCTATACGCACTACCACCACGCGGGATTATGGTTATGGGGCCCTCTGCGATGTACGTTTCTCCGAAAGCTTATCAGACGTCACGATTCACCGTGCGGGCTGATCGTCGGGATTGGGCTGGATACTTCACTGGCGAGTTCAGTGTCGCGCCTGCAACCCGGCCAGCCACGCAACGCGCAGGGTGCCCAGGGCGATGGCCCGAGACCCCTGGGTGCATAGGTTAGTCCGGCGTGCTGACCTCTCTGCTGAGCCTAGGTAGAGCGCTGCTTCGTGTTGATCTTCCGAGGACGGGCATTACCCAGCAAGTATGTCCGGCCAGAGTTGATCGAGCGTGTTGGGTAACAGTAGTGCACCCCTGCAGGGATGAATCTTCTATCGATAGCCGGTCCTACGGTAAAGGACGCTCAGTTTGTGTATCCCGATCTACTACTTAAACTGGATACTTGTTACTTAATTGAAGCTTCGGGATTACTTTCTCGCTGGGAGTCGAGGAAGGATCTTGAGCTGTACTTCAACATGTTTGTTAAATAAAATGCTATTCTACTCTCTTCTACTGCTGCAAGATGATGGCTTTGAGAAGATGTTTGAAGATGCTAGTCTTCGATAGGACTAGGCCTTTCTCTCTATTCTGGCATTTCTGCAGCCCAGTCCACATATACAGCCTTTTCTCCATTGATAATGTTGCATATGTAGTATAGATCCTTGCTTGCTGAGTACTTCGGATGAGTACTCACGGTTGCTTTATTTTCTCTTTTCCCCCATATACCCCACCTTGATGATACACCAGACGATGGAGTCCAGGAGCCAGACGCCACCACCGGAGCCTACTACCAGGCGGGTCCAGAGGGCACGTACTACTGGATCGAGCCAGCTGACCAGGAGTAGGATCGGAGGCTCCCAGGCAGGAGGCCAACGCCTTTCGATCTAGTGTCGCTGTTTGTGCTAGCCTTCTTAAGGCAGAACTTGTCTAACTATGTCTGTACCCAGATATTATTTGTATGACTGACTTATGTATTCGGATCTTCGGATCCCTGGTCTGTAATATTGTGGACCTCCGTTTATTTGTGTTTAGAGTTGTGTTGTGATATCTTCCCGTGAGTCCCTGGGCTTGATCGTACACGTTTGCGTGTATGACTAGTGTACGATTGAACCGGGGGCGTCACAGAGGATGAACACCGACAACTGGAATGAAATATGTGAACATGATTGTAATGTCGGTGAGAAAACACACGACCCCTAGCTTAGGCTTTTGCCTACCTTGGTAGTCACCATCCCTAGTTTGGATAATAGTCAAAGTGATAGCTCATGCCTACGGTCTAAACGGGCTCCTGTTCATTGGTAGCGGTGTGGCGTACCGCAAAAGGGGACTCCCGGGGCAACTGTTCATCACCCTCTACTGCCTCGCTCCAGCCTCCACGGGCTACTGTTCATCCACAGTCGACCTCCTCCAGCCTCCACCGACTACTGTTCTTCCAGCCGTCCATGCGGTCTTGTTCATCCACCCCCAACCTACTAGGCTATGGCGGCCTCCTCGGGGTCCTGTTCATCCAACCCCCTCCGAGAATTGTTCATCCACAGCCAACCAACCGGCTGGATCGATCGATGCATCTCGACTCATGTCTATGTGTATCGCGCGCGTGGCAGCAACGGGCACTGTTCATCGAGAGGCATCCCAATCAGCTACGTCTCGCACGTACGGGTGCCTTCGGCTTTAATAAGCAGCGAGAAGGATCTATCGGGTTCAGTTAGGCAGCGAAGGAATCGCTCGGGTTTAGTCAGGCAGTGGAGGATCGATCGTCTTCAATGGTTAAAGGTTGTAGTGCGAGGGTGAGATCGATCGCTCGGTACCAGTAAGCGAACACCTCTCCATCTCGCTCGGGTTTAGTTAGTGAACACCTCACACACACGCGCGCCTAGCTACGAGAGAAATGCGCAAACCACACTGCATCGCTCGGCCCCGACCACCCACCGTGACCGAGAACTCCGAGAAATTTTTTTCCTCGCCCTCACTTCTACCACGATTTTTTATGTCATGGATGGCCCAAAGAATGTCATGCCGGTGCATCCCCGGCCCGCCCAGGACAAAAATCCCACTTTCTGTCATGACTTTTTATCATAGAAGTAGGAGCCCACCACATGTATGATGATACGTGGTTTTGTCACAATTATCATCATAGAAGTGTCATAAGCATGATAGAAAAACTTCTCGTTCGGGCCAAAATGTCACGGATGTGTCTTTTTTTTGTAGTGCAAAAAAAAGGTAGTTCTACTGAAAACAACGTCACTCAGGGTTAGTTTCATTCATATCATTCAAGTTAGAGTCCAAAACAGGAGAAAAAGCGTTTGGAAAAGTAGATACAGCGAAGACGTATCAACTCCCCCAAGCTACTCATTGCTTGTCCTCAAGCAATTCAGTTGACAAACTGAAAGTGATAAAGAAAAACTTTGATGAACTCTTTTGTTCTTGTATCTATATATATGCTTAAATACTACCCAGGTTTTCAGCAAAGATTATAACTCACCATGCAAATGATAACTCTTAGAAATTATATTCACTCATATCAATGGCATAATGAACTAGCGAGTAATAATAAAATATCTCAAATGCCAACACTTTGTCAAATCCATCATGATATAATATGACAACATGGTATCTCGCTAGCCCTTTCTGAGACCGCAAAACATAAATGCAGAGCACCTCCAAAGCTCAAGCAGCGACTAAACATTGTAATTCATGGTAGAAGAGATCCAGACATGATGCATACAACATTAACTATACATATTGCATGAGAATGACAATAGTGCTCTCAAGACTGTTGCTTGTTTAAGAAGGTGATCACTCAACAATAAAAGTAAAATAACATAAAAGTAAATAGATAGGTCCTTCGCAGAGGGAATAAGGGATTTGCAAAGGTGCCAGAGCTCACAGCTTAAATCAGAGATAAATATAATTTTGGGAGGTATACCTTTCCTGTCAGTGTTACGACCGAGAGTTTTCAATATCTTCCAAGCTAAACAAATTAGCGGCGGTTGCTAAGCGGTAAAAGTAAAGTTTACTCCCACTCCACCAGCAAACACAAGCCATGGCTAGCCGAATCTTCGGGTGCCTTCCATATCAACACTTTTTGGGGGAGTTTGTTTTATTATTTATCCAATTTAATCATGGGATTGGGCATCCCAATTACTGGCCCCTCTCGTGCAAGGACGAGTGAATAAACACTCATGATAAGAATAACCCGCTTAGCATGGAAGATACTAACCACCCCTTGTCGCTCCATGAGTGGTACGGGCACACAAAACAGATGCTCATTTGAATATTTTAGACGTGGCACATGCAAATTTACTTGGAACGACAGAGTAATACCACATACAGGTAGATATAGTGGACTCATCTAAAATAACTTTTGTTTAAGGATTTTGATGCACAACCTGTATTCCCGCTTAGTATAGGCGAAGGCTAGCAAATAGGTTGAGAAGCGACCAACTAGAGAGCTAAAACGGTCATAAACATGTGTTCTGAACAATTAACAATGAATACTAGCATGAGTAGGATATAAAAACCATGGACATAAATATCGTGGAGGCTATGTTGGTTTTGTATCAACTACATGCGTGAACATGTGCGAAGTCAAGCCACTTGAAACATTCAGAGGAGGATACCATATCATCATACTACATCACAATCATTTTAATGCATGTTGACACCCAAGATAAATCATTATCCACTCCTAGCTACGTAAGCATGGCTTGAGCAACTATAATCTCTAATTGTCATCATAAACATGTTTAATAATAATATAACAAATCGTGGAACAGAGTTAAACATATTTACAAAAATAAAAACAAGTTGAGTTCATACCCGCCTTTCCTTGCCACAGTCACTTCGTCAAATATCATCATTATTGCCTTTCACTTGCACGGCCAAATGATATGAAAATAATAATAGTGCAAGAGTGCCATGACTAAGCTGGAATCTACAAACATTTTATTCCAAGGAGAAGACAAAAGAATATGGGATCTTTGTTAGATCAACCATAATGCATATGAGAGCCACTCAACATTTTCATCGTGGACTTGTCCTCACAATGACTCAAAAAAAGAAAAGAATTCAGAGAAACACACTGAAATATTTTTGGAGTTTTTGATTTTTTTCCAGAGGAAAGTAAATTAACGAAAGGAAAACAAAAACGATCAAAACCATTTACACGGGAAAGCTCCCAAACAAGCAAAAGAAGAAACAAGAAATCTTTTTGGGTTTTCTTTTAATGATACAATAAATTAAACTAGAAAGAAAAACCAAATAGAAGGGAGAAATATTTTTGGATTTTCTAAAAATTTCAAACACACAGGAAGAAAGCAAGAAAATAAATCTAACATGGATTATACAACGAAAGAGGATGAACACCGACAACAGGAATGAAATGTGTGAACATGAATGTAATGTCAGTGAGAAAACATACTACCCCTAGCTTAGGCTTTTGCCTAGCTTGGTAGTCACCATTCCTGGTTTGGATAATAGTCAAAGTGATAGCTTGTGGAGGCTCTTCGTGCCTCCTCCTCAGCTAGAGGAGCAGACTCTACTGCTACGTTGTACTCACGTGCCTCACTATCATAAATGTAATATAGTCCTTTACTCTGGAAATCAAAGAGAGCAGGTGGAGGCAAAATAATAAGTACAATAGGTTTTTTATCGAACATCAAGATATAATTGTAGTTCGGAGCTCCATAGTTAATAAACTCATGATGCTGAATTTCTTCAAAGTCCAAATATTCATTAGGTAGTATAGGATAATTAGGAATAGGTGCGACTCCTAGACTGGTAGCTATGCGAGAGGCATAAATTCCTCCATAAAAGTGACCGCAGCTCTTGTTGCATTGTAGTCTCCATGAAACAATTGCGCCAAGAATATATCGTTTAATGCCCATTAGAGCATTACAAATTATGCTCATGTCGGGGGTGAAAAGCGTGCTACAGTCTTGCTTACCTACGATGCATTTGCCCTTAAACAGTGCAAAATAACGAATAGCAGGAAATTGTGTACCTTTTATTCTAGCTTGCATGACTCCTGTCGTGGTGGGCGCACGACAGATGCCAAATGATGGCTAAAGAGAGGAGGAGGCTCGAGGGCACCGGTGGGCTCCAGAGGGGGGGTCGGCATGAGCGAGCGAGGGACGCAAGACATACCCAGGTCCGGGGCTCTCTGGAGAGATAATACCCCTAGTCCTGCCGAGCGTGGTTTATATGTATCGGTACAGAGTTGCTCCTTGAGCTGTTTGGAGGAAGGAGGAAGACTAGCTAAGGCTTAGGCTGCTCCCTTCCCTGGTGTGCGCGTGTGTCCTACCTGAGTTGCCTCATTGCCCGCATACATAAGGCCTCCTGGGGGGTTTATAGGTCAACCCCCCAGGGTTACAATGGTAAAGTTACAAGGCCATGGGGCCGGGTTGTCATCGTTCGGGATGTCGGTGCTGGGACCCGCCGGGTGTCAGGGCTTGCCGGGTTTTCCGGGTGCGGGCCCCGTGTGCCAGGAGGCACTGTTTGCCGTCTTGTCGGTCGTCACGGAGTGGCCGGGTCGAGTCCGCTACAGTGGCGCACCGCCAGGTCGCCGTCTGCTGGCGTCAGCGGTGACGATGGATGGGCTGTAGCCACGCCGGCCTCGGTCAGCAGGGTAGGTGAGGCACTGTTGCCACGACTCTGCCGGTCAGAGGGGTTGATGTGGTACTATCGCCTTGCTCATCCCTTTTACTGGAGTCCCGTCCCATCGCCTACCTCGGATGGGACGGGAGCTGACCCGTGGCCGGGTTGAGTAACATGCCACAGGGGAGCTAGCTTGCTGGAGAAGTCTTGGTGCGCCGGGTTCGGCCGGCTTGCGCCAGCTGGCAGGGCCGGGTTGCCGTCTTGGTTGGGTCGAAAAGTTTGGCCGAGTTGAGGGACTTGGCCGGGTCGAGGAACCCGGCCATGTGCAAGCTGGATTGAAGGGCGATGCTGGAACTGATGTTTTTAAAAATGGATCCGGGTTCCGTTGCCTGCCCGGGGTTCATCCCCCCGACAGTAGTCCCCGAAGCTGTGAAGGTCCGCCGGCTTTGAGTAGGTGGGCATTCGCAGTTTGTCCCCCTGAGACGGCAGCCGATGGCGAAGTTTGCGACCGCTGGGTCCGGCAACACCCATTGTGTGCCGGCTTCCAGAAGCCAGATCGCGGCATCCCGGCGCGGGCGGGAAACTAAGGAGTCCGTCGAATCTTGAAGCAATCTCTCAGGCTCGGCGCGGGCGCCATGCGGCGCTCAGGAGCTGAAGGTGCCTGACAGGCCACGCGCGCGACGGGATAGGGCGATGGACGGGGTCCCGCCACTGGGCGCCCTCGGCCCACGCGATCGGATTTATTGCGGCGTCCGCGGGTCGGTTGCCATTCTTGAGGAAGTTATTGCACGTAGTACGTGCGCACTTATTGCGGGGAAGTGGGAGGGGCGAGCGCAAACGATCCCACTTCCCCACGTTCGGGCCGTGGCTTATAAATTGGGGGGGGGGGGCGGCGATTAGTCTCGCTCGCGCTCCGCATCTTCTTCCTCCTCCCTTTGCTCTTGCGACCGCCGCGCGCAGCGACGTTCCGCCGCGTTGAGCAAAACTTCATCGTCAATCTCTTCTCTCCTTTCCTGCTCCGCCCCGCACCATTGATGGTGCTGCCGTCGTGCTCGTGGATGGGGTCCTCCATTACCGACGAGGACGTCCAGTATCCGCGCGACACCAACCACCTGCCGAGGGAGACGGAGGTAGTAGTTCATCTGCTGGGGGGCAAGCAGGGGCCGCGGCCGAAGGGGACCGAGTGCGTGGTCTTCTACACGCATTTGAAGCGCGGGTTTGGACTTCCCACGAGCAACTTCTTCCGCGCCTTCCTGGATTTCTTCGGGCTCCAGCCGCACCATCTAGGCACGAACGCCATCTTGCAGCTCTCGGGGTTTGTCACCCTGTGCGAGGGGTACCTGGGGGTCGAGCCCACGATCGACCTTTGGGTGCGCTTCATCTCCTTGAAGCAGCAGGGCCCGAGGGCCGGGGAGACGTCCTCCTGCGGGGCCACCGTCATCTCGACGCGGACGCGTGGGGGGTGCCTCAAGATGCCGCTGGAGGATTCTGCCAAGAAGTGGCAGAACTCCTTCTTCTACGTCCGCAACCTTGGCGCGGACCATATCAATCTGCCGCCCTTCTTCGACGCGACGCCGCAGGGGAAGCAGAACTGGAAGTACTTCCCCAAGCACCCATCGCAGGCGGTGCTGAACTTACACGCCCGGGTGGAGGTGATGAAGGGGCGAGAGGGGCTCACCGACACGGATCTCATCGCCGCCTTCATCATGCGCCGGGTGCTGCCGCGGCAGCGCCACACCCACATCATCGGCCTAATGACCGGGCTTTAGGATCCAAACAGGATGTCGCCCCTGCGCCTGGCGGCGGATCAGATCGCCCGCCGGGTTAACGACATTTCGAAGGCCGGGATGAAGGAGGACTGGCGGTTCGGGAAGCCTCCCTACAGCCATGCAAACCCGGCGCCGATGGTGAGTCCCTGGTCTATGTACTTTGCCGCTGCCCATCTTCTGGTTCGTCTTGACACGATGATGGAGGTGCTATTGAATGCCATTCGGCATCCGTATGACTGGGCGCTGAAGCAGGTGGAGCGGGCTAGCTCGGTAGAGGTGGCGGCCTAGGACGAGGACCCGGAGGAGGCCGACGCCGAAGCCAGCGAGACGCGCCGCACGGGTAAGCTTCCGTGCTTGATTTCTTGAGATGCTGGCCGAAAGGCGGGTGTGTTGATGTGAGTTGATGATGCAGCGGCCCCGAGCGGAGGAGGCGGCGATGCGGCTGGGGCTGGGTCGTCTCTTGGGGTGGTGGCGGCTAGCCGGCCGCATGGAAAGGGGGACGTGGCGCCCCAGAAACCGGCCGCGAAGCGCGCGGCGGACGAGGCGGCCGGCACCAATCCGCCCGCAAAGAGGAAGCTGCGCGTCCTGCCGGTGGTGGAGGCGAGACCAACCGTCCCGCTGGTGGTCGGGTGAGTTTTCTCCTTGTTGACTTCTGGCGAGCCGCTGAACAGCTTCTTTTTGTCCTTGTTTGCTTATTCCGTTGTGCTCCAGGTCACCGTTGTCGCTGGCATTGGCAGCGACGGAGGCTGTGTCCGGTGGCGGCGCCGTGTTTCGGAGAACCCGGTCTAGTGTCATCGACCGGGACGAGGAGGTGGCCGATCCGGACCTTGGCCTGGATCCGGCCGACTCCGAGGCGGTGGCCTGGCGGGACCGGGACCGGGCCATGGCGGACAAGGAGGCGGCGTCGGCCCAGGCTTGGGCCGGGGCCGTAGTAGTGTGGGAGCGGGCCGGCGGGGAGCCGGTATGGCTCGAGATGTCGGTTGGCATGGAGCCGGCGGCGACGGTTTTTGTGCCACCGTCAGAGGAGGAGCACGGCCAGGATGGCTGTGCGGAGGTGCTGGACCTCGACCGGGAGGTCGTGGAGGTTGACGACGACACCCCGCCGTGGACCGACGTGGTCGAGCGGGTGGAGGTCGAGGGAGGAGGCGGTGATGCCGTATTGGAGGAGGCGCCGCTGGTGACGCCGGATGAGGCGCACCAGGCGCCGACGGGTGGGCCGCCGCAGAACGCGGTGCCGAAGACGACTCCGGCCGTCGTGCTGGAGGAGGCGCCGGCCGCAGAGGAGGCGGTGAGCGGTGAGTACTCCCTGGTGTTCAGGCCGGGGTGTCGCCAGGTCGTCGGGTCGCAACTGGCTCGGGCTGGGCCCAGCGAGGCCTTCATCGGGCCCCTGACGTAGGAGGAGGCGGTGATGGCCGTCGTGAGCCAACGCCTTCACGGGCGCGTGGCGCGGGTCCAGGCCTTTGCCCAGGCCAAGACGGAGCTGGCACGGGAGCTGGAACGCGCCGTGATGGTAAGTTCTTCGCTTTTTCTTCTGCTTTTCTTCTTGCGACTAGTTAGTGGGGGCGCGCTAGCACACCCACTGGGTGTAGCCCCCGAGATTCGGGCCAACTACGTAGTAGTTGGGTCGAATCTTAAATTACTGCCTTGTACTGATTTTCGTCCTTCGCAGCAACTGGATGGCTATCGGGTCGCCGTCTTTAATCGGCTCCTGGAGAAGCACCAGCAGCTCAAGGCGCAGCTCGCCACCAAGGAGGAGGCGCTCCGTGTCGCCGAACGTAAACTTGTTGCGTGCTCTTTTAGTGGGGGCGCGCTAGCGCTCCCACTCGGTGTAGCCCCCGAGATTCGGGCCAACTACGTAGTAGTTGTGTCCAATCTTAAAGGTAGTCTTTCTTCTGTTTCTGAATTTTGTTGCGCAGCCGCCGCGGCCGAGGTGTCATCCTAGCGAGTCCGGCTGATCCGAGCTGGCTACCATTATGACCGGGTCGTCGTCGATGCCAGTCGGCTTCGGGTCGAGGTGGCAGAGCTGAAGGCGGAGGCGGCGGAGGCTCAGCGGGCGCTTGCCGAAGCTGGCCACCGGCAGGAGCAGCTGGCTCGTGACAAGAGCCGGCTTCAAGCCAAAGTGCAGCGCCTCAAGGCGGAGTTGGCCAAGGCGGCGGAGGCCCAGCAGGCCCTTGCTAAAGCCGTCCAGCAGTGCGACAAGCTGGCGACGACAAGAGCCAACTCCAAGTCGAGGTGGAGCGCTTGAAGGCGCTGGGGACCACGGTGGTGGAGGCCCACCAGGCGGAGCTCCACCATCGCAAGGAGGATGAGGAGGCGGCCGCCACCAAGGATGCCGAGCTGAAGGCGGCCATCGCCAAGGTCGCTGACCTGGAGGAGGCGCTTCAATCCCACGACCGTGCCGGCGCCAGGGAGCGGCACGGTATGTTGCTCGTAGTGCAGCACCTGGATGAGACCTTCACCAGTAAGTGCTTCTTTTTGATTCTGCCGGGTTGAGAAGCCGGCCCTATTTCCTTTTTGTTTGCTAACTGCTCTTATTCTTCTGTTTGGCAGGGCACTTGCCGAAGACGCACAGGGTGGCGGAGGAGGCCGTTCGTTTCCACCGGTCGCCGCAGGGGATCGTGGGGGCCGGGACTGACCCACACGTCGCCTGGACCTTCTCGGAGATCATGACCGTCGTCGAAGCTTGTCTGCAAGCCTTGGGCGACCAGATGGAGCGGGTCTCCGAGGCTGGCGCGGGGATGACAGCGGCCCTCTGGCCTGCCGCCGTTGCGCCGAACAGCTTTTCCCGGCCGGCGCGGTGGTTGGAGGTTGGACCGGCGCGGCTTCACGCGTGGCGTATCTCTGCCGCTCGTGCCGGTGCCGAGATGGCGGTTAGGTTCATGATGTCTTGGTATCCGAACCTGGAGCTGGACCGGCTGATGGCCCAGCGAGCCGGCGCGGAGCGCCAGCTGCAGGCGGACGCCGACCGGATTGCCGCCCGGGCCAGCTACATCGCCGGGTTCTCGATGCACGATGAGTTCCAGCTCGAGCAGAGAGAAAATGGCGGAGTCGTCCCTCTTGACGATTTCGGCCTGCTGTTGGACGATCTGGAGGGTAGCTCCGAGGAGTCGGGCTCCTATGCGGATGAGGACGCCGAGATGGAAGACACCGGCACCTCAGTGAACCCGGAGGCAACCGAGTGGGAGCCGACAGCTGCGCGATCCGGCGCTGGAGCTGTTTGAGGCTGAAGCCGCCCTGTTTTATCTTTGCAACTTTTTCATTTAAGTCGCAGGTCCACCCACCCAATGGGGTGTTTTGGTGTAAAGTAATGAACTCTGGCCTTGGGCCTATTTTAATTCATGATGTAAATATTTCATGAGTGTTTGCGTTTCTTGCTTTCTGATTTTCGAGCCGTTTTCTTGCTCGCCCTTCTCTTTGGGCCTCCCCCTGCAAGTCGGACAGCTGTGTTCCGGTCTGTGACAAGGAGTTCGGTCCTAGGAAGGGGCGCGCGGTACTTGTGCTCTTCAAACGTTGAGCGCGAGCGAAACACCCACTGGGCCGGCTTGGGTTGGCCAATCCGGCAGACCCAACTTAGTGTTTCCGTGACGTGTTGGTGCTTTGGCCCATAGTTCTTACCGGCCAACAGCCGAAGCCGGCTCTGTGGCGTAGGGCGAAGTGGAGGGCCGCGGCAACCCGAACATGCCGAGATGTGCTAAGGAGGACGGCGGGTGGTGGCCAAGCCGGCCAGCCCCTGAGCCCCCGGGTTGAGCGAGTCAACCCGGCGGTGCTGGTTTTTAAGAAAA
Source organism: Thinopyrum elongatum (assembly GCA_011799875.1). NCBI lineage: Eukaryota > Viridiplantae > Streptophyta > Magnoliopsida > Poales > Poaceae > Thinopyrum > Thinopyrum elongatum. The sequence goes on along the minus strand of CM022299.1, from coordinate 45,545,885 downwards.
ATTGCATAAATGTGTGAACACAATAACTTGGCGAAAAAAAGGGCAGCCCCCGAGCGTCGTTCGGGGACCCCACAGTTTTTCATGCGGTTACAAACTAAAAGAAGTAGTGATACATACGTGCACAGGGCTAACTATAAAATGGGCGGAGGAGTTCTGCATTCCATTACCGGGTTGTTTCTTCGCCGGCGGTGTCTCTCTTGCGCTTGTTCGACTTGCGGGGATCGATGAGGTACTACGCGTTGTGGTCACACAGGGCTTTGCTGATGATGAAGGGGCCCTCCCATGGGGAGGACAACTTGTGCTGGCCGACTTGCTGCTTAACGAGCCGGAGGATGAGGTCTCCCTCGCGGAATGCGAGGGGCTTGATATTCTTGCTGTGGTAGTGCCTCAGGCCTTGCTGATAAATGGCCGAACGGCTGAGCGCCAAGAGGCGTGCTTCTTCGAGTAGGTCGATGCCATCTTCACGCGCATCCTTGGCTTCGGCTTCAGTGTACATCACGACTCGTGGTGAGTTGAACTCGATGTCGGTTGGGATGACGGCTTCTGCTCCATAGACGAGGAAGAACGGGGTGAACCCGATCGACCGGTTTGGTGTTGTTTGGAGACTCCAGAGGACGGCCGGCAGCTCGTCAAGCCAACTGCCGGGTGAGCCGTGGCTTGATGCCGGATAGAATGAGCCCGTTGGCCCACTTGACCTGGCCGTTGGACTGGGGTGGGCCATGGAGGCCAAGTCAAGGCGGATGCCGGAGACGGTGCAATACTGCGCGAGCGCGCCCTTGGTGAAGTTCGTGCCGTTATCCATGATGATGCTGTTCGGGACGCCGTAGCGCACCACGATATCCTTGATGAACCGGACGGCCGTTGGCCCGTCCAGCTTCTTGATTGGCCGCGCTTTGATGCACTTGGTGAACTTGTCCACCGCCACCAGCAAGTGCATCATGCCGCCTCGAGCGGTCTTGAAAGGTCCTACCATATCGAGTCCCCAGACCACGAAGGGCCAGGTGATCGGGATAGTTCGCAGTGTTGAAGCCAGCTGGTGGCTGTGCTTGCTGAAGCGCTGGCATCCCTCACACTTGAGGACCAGCGACTCGGCGTCTTGGAGGGCCGTTGGCTAGTAGAATCCATGGCGGAAAACCTTGGCCACCAGGGACCTCAAGGCGGCGTGGTGCCCACACTCGACTTGGTGTACGTCGAGGTGGATTTCTATGCCCTTGTCCTGTTCGACGCAGCGCTAGAAAACGTCCGTTGCACTGCGCTTGACGAGCTCGTTGTTGATGATGCTGTAGGCGGACGCCTGGCGTTGAATCTGCCGGGCCTCGGTCTCGTCCATGGGGAGGACCCCGTTCTCCAGGAACTCTGAGATGGGCAGGGCCCATGATGGAGCCGTCACCACGGCGAAGACGGCCACCATGGCGGGTTCTGGGGCGGCAGCCCCTGAGCCGGAGGTGGCAGCCCCCGGGTTGAGGATGACGGCGGCCTGGTTAAGCACGGCAGCCCCCGAGCCGGGCTCAGCAGCCCCCGGGCCGAGTTCTCCGGCTTCTAGGATCAGGTCGGAGCCGGCATCGGTTGGATCGGCCACGACGGTCCCTGGGCCAGGTCCCGCAGCTTCCGGGTTCGGCTTGGAGGCGGAAGCCCCCGGGCTTGAGCTTGTGGCCACTGGATTCACACTGAGGAGGGGTGCGGCCGGGTCGTCTGGGACCAGGATGGAGTCGGAGTCCGGAGACGACTTGACGAACGGCTTGTGTAGGCGCTCGAGGGAGACGCCGGACGGAATTGCTTGCCGGGATGAGCTCATCTTGGTTAGTGCGTCGGCGGCCTCGTTCTCTGCACGCGGGACATGGAGGAATTCGCAGTCGTCAAAGAAGCCGGAGAGCTGCTGGACAAGGAAGCGGTAGCTGGCCATGTTGGCATCGCGGGCGTCCCACTCGCCGGAGCATTGCTGCACCACCAGATCCGAGTCGCCGTAGCACAGGATGCGCCGGATGCTGAGTTCCTTGGCAAGCCGGAGGCCATGCACATGGGCTTCGTACTCGGCAACGTTGTAGGAGGCGGCGAAGTGGATTTGGAGCGCGTAGCGAAGCCGGTCGCCCTTTAGGGATGACAGCACGATGCCGGCTCCCAAGCCGAAGCGCATCTTGGAGCCGTCGAAGTGCATGCGCCAGTGCGTTGAATCCGGCGGCGGCAGCAGGTACTGGGTCTCGGTCCAGTCGACGAGGAAGTTGGCCAGAGCTTGGGACTTGATCGTGGTGCGGGGCTCGTAGAGGATGGTGTGGCCGGCTAGCTCGATCGCCCACTTGGCAACCCGGCCAGAGGCATCCCGGCAGCCCATGATCTCGCCGATGGGGGCCATGCTGACTAGGGTGACAACATGCTCCTGGAAGTATTGCTTCAATTTCTTGGCAGTGAAGTATATGCCGTAACACATCTTCTGGTAGTGCGGGTAGTTCTGCTTGGAGGCGGAAAGCACCTCGCTCAGGTAGTAGACTGGGAGCTGAACAGACTAAATCTTGCCCTTCTCTGGTCCCTCGACCACCATCACCGTGCTGACCGACCGCGAGGTGGCGGCAATGTAGAGCAACAGCGGCTCCTTCTCGGTTGGTGCAGCCAGGATGGGTGCGGTTGAGAGCATGCGCTTGAGATCCCGGAAGGCTTCGTCCGCCTGGTCGTTCCACTCGAACGACGTCATCTTCTTCATTAGCTGATACAGGGACAAGGCCCTCTCGCCCAGCCGGCTGAGAAACCGGCTGACCGAGGCCAAGCAGCCGGTGAATTTCTGGACATCGCGCAGCTGAGCCGGCTTGCGCATGCGCTCGATGGCCTTGAACTTCTCCGGGTTCGCCTCAATGCTGCGCTCCGAGACGAGGAAGCCGAGTAGCTTTCCGGCCGGCACGCCAAAAATGCACTTCTCCGGGTTGAGCTTGATCTGGTACTCACGCAGATTGGCAAAGGTTTCCTTCAGGTCGTCGAGGAGCGTGAGGTGCTGCTTGGTCTTTACCACGATGTCGTCCATGTAGACGTGGATGTTGCGGCCGAGTTGCGGTAGCAAGCATTTCTGGATGCAGCGCTGGAAGGTGGCGCCGGCATTCTTCAAGCCGAACAACATGGTGATGTAGCAATACGCCTCGAAGGGCATGATGAAGGACGTCTTCAGGGCGTCGGCCGGGTCCAGCTTTATCTGATGATAGCCGGAGTAAGCATCCAGGAAGGACAGGAGCTCACAGCCGGCGGTGGAGTCGATGACTTGGTCAATCCGCGGGAGGGTTAAAGGATCCTTGTGGCAAGCCTTGTTCAAGTTGTTGTAGTCTATGCACATGCGCCAGGTCTTGTTCTTCTTCAGGACGAGGACTGGGTTGGCCAGCCACTCGGGGTGGAACACTTCCATGATGAAGCCGGCCGCCAAGAGCTTGGCGACCTCTTCGCCAACGGTTCTTCTCTTCTCTTCCGAAAAACGACGTAGGGGTTGACGGACAGGCTTGGCGTCCTTGCGGATGTGTAGTTTGTGCTCGGCGTACTTCCTCGGAATACCCGACATGTCCTTTGGGGTCCATGCGAAAATATCCCGATTCTCACGGAGGAAGTCAACGAGCTCGCCATCCTATTTGCTGTCGAGGCGGGTGGCCACGACGACGTACTTGCTGCAGCTGGGGTCTTCCGGGTTCAGCTTGACCTTCTTGTTCTCCTTGGAGGGCTGGAACGAGGCCTCGGTAGCCGGCTCCTTAGCCGAAACCAGCACGGCCGGTGTCTCATTAGCTAAAGCGATGATGCTGTCGAGCTGGCGCCGCTCCTCGGCTATGACCAGCGACTCGGCCAGTTTGGCGCCGGCTTGGGCGCATTCCAGGGACTTGCGGTAGTCGCCGGTGACGGTGATGAGGCCCTTCGGACCCAGCAACTTCATCTTTTGGAAGGCGTAGTGGGGGACCGCCATGAACTTGGCGAGTGCCGGATGGCCCAGCAGCGCGTGATACGCGCTGGACAGATCCACCACCTCGAACCAGAGCGGCTCGCGCCGGAAGTGGTCGCTGGTGCCGAACAGGACATCGAGCCGGATCCGGCCGATAGGGGAGCAGGAGAGGCCGGGCACAATGCCGTGGAAGATCGTCCGGGACGGCTCCAAGTCTTTGGCCTCGAGGCCGAGCCTAGTCATGGTGTCGTTGTAGAGGATGTTGATGCTGCTGCCGCCATCGATGAGGACTCATGAGAACTTGCATGTGCGCCAGGGTGCGACGATGGTGGGGTCGAGGACGAGGGCGTAGCCAACCGGGTTCGGCATGACGGCCGGGTGGTCTTCTCGGGTCCAGGTGACCGGGCGCTCCGACCAATGCATGTATTCCGGCTTGGCCGGGATGACCGTGTTAACCTCCTGCCGGAGCAGGCGCTCGCTACACTTGTCATCGCCAAGACAGGTGAAGACGATGTAGGTCGCGTTCTGGGCGGGGTCGATGTCGTCGCGCATTGCGCCGTTAGCCAGGGGCGGAGGAGGAGGAGGAGGCGGAGTCGGCGGTCCTGCCCCGGGCGGGGGAGGCGGAGGCGGCAGGATGTCGCCCCTCAAGATGCGCTTGGTGATGGCGCATTGGCGGAGCATGTGTGTGGACGGCCTCGCGCCGCTGTGGTGCTTGCAGGGAGCGTTGAGCATCTCCTCGAAGCTCATGGCGGGTTGCCACGCCGCCTTGCCGGTTTGCCGGTGCTTGGTGGCCGGCTCAGCCTCGGGCGCCTCCTCGGCAGCCGCGATGATGCGGTCATCATAGCGCCGAGCCGGTTGATCGGCCTTGCGCTTGTTGTTCTACTAGTTGTTCTGCTGACGGCTGCTTTCGCCAGCCAGCTTGGGGGGCGGGACCGGTTTCGCCTTGCCGGCTTCATCCAGCGCCACTTGGATCTTCATGGCGGAGTCGGCGTTGGCGTACTTGTCCGCCGTCACCATAAGCGTGGCCATGCTGGCTGGCTCAAACCGCAGGAGCTTGTGCTTGAGGAGGGTGCCATCCCGGCAACCGCTGACGAAGTACTGGATGGCCTGGACCTCGTGGATGCCCTCGCAGCTGTTTCGGAGTTTGATCCAGCGTGCGAGGTACTCGCGGCCGGTCTCCGTCGGCCCCTGCACGCACATGGCGAGCTGGTTGGGGCGGCCGGGCTGCTTGTAGGTGCCGGTGAAGCTGCGCACAAAGGGTTGCTCGAAGTCGACCCACGCGTTGATGCTGCCAGCCGGCAAGCTGTTCAACCACATACGGGCCGAGCCCTGAAGCATGAGCAGAGCATAGTGCACGGCGAGGCGGCGATTGCCGCCCGCGATGTCGATGGCGGTGGTGTAGTCGATGAGCCAGTCATCCGGCTTGACGATGCCATTGTACTTGGGGGTGTCATGGGGGAGCGTGAACCCTTTGTGGAAGGGCTCGTCCCAGATGCGCAGGCCGAAGCAAGCCGGCCTGACCGCATTGTTCTCCTCTAGCTCCAAGGAGAGGGCGAGTTGGTCGAGGCGGTGGTGAGCATCGGTGGTGTCGACGAAGCGCGGGACTAGCCGGCTAGCGACCGCGCCGCGGGGGGCCGGGTCAGCCGAAGCCGGACGACGGCTGGGCCATGGAGGAGGATCGTGCCGGCGCCGATCTTCCAGGACCGGCTCGTCGGCCAAGCCGCCGGCAGTCGCCGAGGCGCGGTTGCGCCGGGTCCGGGTGCGGCCGGAATGAGCTTCACCGGGTGGCGAAGATGCCGTGTTCTGCTGCTCGGCGTCGTCGATGTGGCGCGAGGCGGATCCCTCCGGCTTGTTGAGGTGGTTGAGGCAGTCCTGCTGCGCGTTGGTGGCGTCGAGAAGCTCGTTCACCCGCTGAAGGCGGTCCTTCAGCTCCTTGCCCTGCAGCTGGTCCAAGCCGACTGTGGTCGGCTGCGCGGCGCGCATATTTTTCACGGGGGTTTCGTAGACGGGCGGGAGCGCGCCGAGAGTGCGGCCGATGCCGCCGCCCCGGGCCCGCACATCAGCAACCCAGCTTGGCTCGGCGGCGGCAGGCGTGACGCCATAGGTGGCGTCGCGCTCCCGCTGAGCGGAGTCCAGGCGACGCTGCATCGCAGCCAGTGTCTCGGACAGGTCCAGCAGGCGCTGGCAATCTTCCTCGAGCCGGGCCCTGGTCTCGGCGGCGTTGGAGGCGTCGACGTCGGTGGCGATGGGGACGCGGAGGCCCTGGATCGCAGCGCATAGTGGGTCGGGCTGGTTGGCGCGATCCGCCGCGGCCTTGGCTTTGGCGGCCTTCCTCGCAACGCTGGACGAGGAGCCGGTGATGGTGGCGAACACCCCTACTCGAACGCAGAGGTCCATTCTCCCGGCGGAAGCGGCGTCGCCGAGGGAGATGGGGTAGTCGGAGATGTCAAGCACCCCGCTGGGGTACTTGTCGACCGCGGGCGCATCGGAGATGCGCAGCGCGGCGAAGGAGGCGGCGAGCGCGTGGATGACGTCGTCCGCCAGCGTGCCGGGCTCGTCGGAGTCGGAGAGGATCCCCGTCTGGAACATGTCTCCGGCCGGGACCTCGAGCTGCCCCATGGTGGGCGCCAACTGTTGTGGTGGGTGCACGGCAGAAGCCAAAGGATGGCTAAAGAGAGTAGGAGGCTCGAGGGCATCGGTGGGCTGCAGAGGCACGGTCGGCATGAGTGAGCGAGGGACACATGACATACCCAGGTTCGGGGCTCTCTGGAGAGATAATACCCCTAGTCCTGCTGAGCATTGTTTATATGTATCGGTACAGAGTTGCTCCTTGAGCTGTTTGGAGGAAGGAGGAAGACTAGCCAAGGCTTAGGCTGCTCCCTTCCCTGGTGTGCGCGTGTGTCCTACGTGAGTTGCTCCGTTGCCCGCGTACATGAGGCCACCTGGGGGTTTTATAGGTCAACCCCTCAGGGTTACAATGGTAAAGTTACAAGGCCATGGGCCCGGGTTGTCATCGTCCGGGAAGCCGTTTTTCCGGGCACGGGCCCCGTGTGCCAGGAGGCACTGTTTGCCGTCTTGTCGATCATCATGGAGTGGCCAGGTCGAGTTCGCTACAGTGGCGCACCGCCAGGTCGCCGTCTGCGGGCATCAGTGGTGATGATGGGTGGGCTGTAGCCACGCCGGCCTCGGCCAGCAGGGTAGGTGAGGCACTGTTGCCATGACTCTGCCGGTCAGAGGGGTTGGTGGGGTACTATCGCCTTGCTCATCCCTTTTACTGGAGACCCATCCCATCGCCTGCCTCGGATGGGACGGGAGCTGACCCGTGGCCGGGTTGAATAACATGCCACAGGGGAGCTAGCTTGCTGGAGAAGTCTTGGTGCGCCGGGTTTGGCCGGCTTGTGCCAGCCGGTAGGGCCGGGTTGCTGTCTTGGTTGGGTCGAAGAGTTCGGCCGGGTTGAGGGACTTGGCCGGGTCGAGGAACCCGGCCAAGTGCGAGCTGGATTGAGGGGCGATGCTGGCCCCGACGTTTTTAAAAATGGATCCGGGTTCCGTTGCCTGCCCGGGGTTCATCCCCCTGACAACTCCCCTATATTCACCACAGCAGCGGCTACTCAGGAACATCTCATAATCAGATTTTGGTGGTTCGTCTAGCAAACCCCAATATGGAATTCTGCATGCTTCGCAGAATTCTTCTAGAGGCATATTATAAGCTCGGTCATATAGCTGAAATAAAACTCTACAAGTACGAGGATTAAACTCAAACTTTTTCATGAACGAGATGGTAAGGTTATAATGTTGCGTGCACTAATCTGCGATGAAGGGAGTGAGTTCAGCATTATGAACATATTCATCAAATTCTTCTTTAATGCAAGCGCCTATCATGAAATCATCGCACGGCCACCAACATGATTTAGTGTCGATAATCCGCACAGAGCTTGCCCTTGGTTCAACATAGGCCTGTCATATCGAGCTCTCACTCGACGATGCCTCCGAGGATCTCCTCCTCGAAGAACTCCTCCTAAAGATGTTCATTTTATCTGCAAACAATTTTCTGAAATTTTTGGGCCACAAAATGATATCAATGAAACTTCACAAGTTTGATAGGAACTACTCATATGAATGTCTAGAGGCTATATCAAGCATTCAAACTACTTGAAATTCAAAGAATTCAACATGTAAGCTCATTTTCAGTAGCACCAAGAGCAGCTAATTATGCAAAATATATACCACCAAAACGAAAACTAATCGGAGCAATGGAGGAGTCACATACCAAGTAGCAATCCCCCAAAACAGTTTCAGAAACGGAGTTTCGAGCAAAGAGAATGAAAATTCTAGGTTTGGGAGCAAGAACGCACGAGAGAGAACCACGTTGATATTTTCTGGAGGTGAGTGACGTTGTGGGCTGATGGAATAAGTGGGGGGGGGGGTCCCTCTCAGGCCCACAAGCCACTAGAGTGCACCCAGGGGTGGGAGTGCCCTGCTGCCTCATGGGCACCTGGGGCATCCCCCTGGGGTGTTTTTTGTGCCAAAAATTCTTAAATATTCTATAAAACTTCATGTAAAAATTTCTGGCCATTTTGAGCACTTCCATTTTTGGGCACTATTTTATTGCATGAATAATTCATAAAACAGGATAATCATGGCATTTTATTGCATTTAACTAGAAATAACAGAAAAAAAAAGTGAGTATAGAAGGCTGTGCTTACTAAATTCATCGACCACGTGTCTCTAAAAAAGAATCCATTAATAAGGTTGATCAAGTCTTATTAACAAACTATTTTTGATTAACATGAAACCAAAGAATTTTCGTAAAACACTAAGTTAACTCAACAGGAATATGCATATCCTCAATTATAAGTGTTTCATATCTCTTTTTCACAGTAGGAAGAGGGAGTTGAAAACTTCCAATTGTAATAGTCGGAGCCTTTTCAATAAGATGAATACCATTTACTTGAAATTGTTTCTTTGGAAAGTGCACCGTATGTTCATTACCATTGATATGAAAGGTGACCTTTCTTTTTTTTGCAATCAGTAACAACCCCTATAATATTAAAAAAGGGTCTACCATGGATAATCAACATGTTGTTGTCCTCGGGCATATCAAGTATAACAAAGTCTATTAAGATAGTAACATTTGCAACTACAACAGATAAATCCTCACAAACACCGATAGGTATGGCAGTTGATTTGTCAGCCATTTGCAATGATATCTCAGTAGGTGTGAGTTTATTCAAATCAAGTGTTTTACATAAAGAGAAAGGCATAACACTAACACCAGCTCCCAAATAACATGGACCATGGTATAGTTGGTATTCCTGGATCTCCTATTTCTTAGGTACTCCATCCTTAAAATAATAGTTTGCAAGCATGGTGGGATTTCAGCTTTGGGTATTTTTCTTTTATTAGTGACAGTATCTTGCATAGATTTAGCATAAGGGGCCATCTTTGAATTGCTCAAATGAGTACGCAAAAAGACTGGCCTAAGCATTTCAGCAGTGCGTTCAAATTCTTCCTCATGCTTATTATTAGATGGTTTATGTGGGAAAGGCATGGGTTTCTGAACCCATGGTTCTCTTTCCTTACCATGTTTTCTAGCAACGAAGTCTCTTTTATCATAACGTTTATTTTTAGGAGGTGGGTTATCAAGATGAACAATATGTTCTATTTCAACACCATTATCAGGCTCTTTATCATTGTCTGGTTGGGTATCTAGATGAACATCATCATTGTCATTATCATTATCACTAGGTGAATGTTCATTACAAGATTGTGTTTCAACATCAGAAATAGAAACATCATTATTATCTTTAGAAGATTTTTCTACCTCGGGTTCACTAGAAGTATGCAAAGTCCTATCATTATTCTTTTTCTTTTTCTTTTTGGATGGACTAGGTGCATCAATATTAATTCTTTGAGAGTCTTATTCAATTCTTTTATGGTGAGCTTCAGGATAAAGTGGCTCCTGAGTCATTCTACCTCCTCTAGTCATTACTCTAACAGCATGATCATTTATATTGTTATTCATTTCATTGAGCAATTCACTCTGATATTTAGAAACTTGTTCTAACTGGGTTTGGATCATAGATGCATGTTTACTTACACCTTTGACATCATTAACAATTCTAAACAACAAGTCACTCAAGCAATCAATCAAGTAGGCATTTCCTTTCAATTGTTTCATAACATTTGCATTGATATGATCTTGCTTAATAATATAATTGTCAAATTCATACAAGCATTGACTAGGAGGTTTATTATAAGTAATATCACCTTCATGAAAATTTATAAGAGAATTTACCTCAACCACCTGTGGTGGTGTGTCAAGACCATGTATTTCTTAAATAGGTGGTAAATTCATAACATTTTCAGCTTTAATACCTTTTTCCTTCATACATTTCTTTGCCTCTTGCATATCTTCAGGACTAAGAAATAAAATACCCCTCTTCTTCGGAGTGGGCTTAGGCGGTGGTTCAGGAAAATATTTCCTATAAGGCAACTTGTTTCTTATGAGCAGGAAAATATTTTTCAGAGAAGTAATAAATCATATCCTGGGGACTACGCACACAACCAGGAGCAAGAGTATTATACCATATCGTAGCATCACCCTTTAATGAGAAAGGAAATAACTTAAGAATATAGTAATAGCAATTTTTTTCCTCATGAGATAATAGGGCGGCTATATCATTTAATTTAGTAAGATGTGCCACAACTATTTTAGTTTCATAGCCATGGAAAGGATCAGATTCAACCAAAGTAATTAACTCATGATCGAATAGGGCGGCTATATCATTTAATTTAGTAAGATGTGCCACAACTATTTTAGAGAACTCATAATCCTTATCAGTAATAAAAATAGGTGAAGTAGAAAACTTAGGATCATATTTCATTCTAGCATTCAGAGTTTTTTCTTTCAACTTGCATAGTAATTTCTTAGGATAATCTCTATCCTTACAAGCAAGACATCCCTAGCTACCTCTGCATCCATAACATAACCCAAAGGTATCTTAGGCAATTCATATCTAGGTGAGCTAGGTCGAATAGGTGTATCATAATTTTCAGTTTCAATATGTGACGCCCCCGACTTAATCGTGCACTAATCATACATGCAAACATGCACGATCAAGCACAGGGACTCACGGGAAGATATCACAACACAACTCTAACACAAATAAACGGAGATCCACAATATTACAGACCAGGGATCCGAAGATCCGAATACATAGGTCAGTCATACAAATATAATCTGAGTACAGACATAGTTAGACAAGTTTTGCCTTAAGAAGGCTAGCACAAACAACGAGTCTAGATCGAAAGGCATTGGCCTCCTGCCTGGGAGCCTCCGATCCTACTCCTGGTCGGCTGGCTCGATCCAGTAGTAAGTACCATCTGGACCCTCCTGGTAGTAAGCTCCTGAGGTGGCATCTGGCTCCTGGACTCCATCGTCTGATGTATCATCAAGGTGGGGTATGGGGAAAAGAGAAAATAAAGCAACCATGAGTACTCATCCGAAGTACTCAGCAAGCAAGGATCTATACTACATATGCAACATTATCAATGGAAAAAGGCTGTATATGTGGACTGGGCTGCAGAAATGCCAGAATAGAGAGTAGACCTAGTCCTGTCGAAGACTAGCATCTTCACAAAGCCATCATCTTGCAGTAGTAGAAGAGAGTAGAATAGCATTTTATTTAGCAAACATGTTGAAGCAAAGCCTAGAGATCCTTCCTCGACTCCTAGCGAGAAAGCGATCCCGAAGCTTCAATTAAGTAACAAGTATCCAGTTCAAGTAGTAGATCGGGATACACAAACTGAGCGTCCTTTACCGTAGGACCGGCTATCGATAGATTATTCATCCCTGCAGGGGTGCACTACTGTTACCCAACACGCTCGATCACCTCTGGCCGGACACACTTGCTGGGTAATGCTCGTCCTCGGGAGATCAACACGAAGCAGCGCCCTACCTAGGCTCGGCAGAGAGGTCAGCACGCCAGACTAACCTATGCACCCAGAGGTCTTGGGCCATCGCCCTGGCACCCTGCGTGTTGCGAGACTGGCCGGGGTGCAGGCGTGACACTGAACTCGTCAGTGAAGTATCCAGCCCAATCACGATAATCAGCCCGCACGGTGAATCATGACGTCTGACGAGCTTTCGGGAGAAACGTACATCGCAGAGTGCCCCAAAACCATAATCCCGCGTGGTGGTAGTGCGTATACGGCACATCGACCCACTCAGATCACACAGCCAAATCCAGTAGACCCACTAGTATCACACAGCCAAAACCATAATCCCGCGTGGTGGTAGTGCGTATATGGCACATTGACCCACTCAGATCACACAACCATCGACCCGCGTGGTGGAGTTTCTGAAGCTCCGCCACAATATCACACTCGAGTGCCCTTCCGGCACACTCGACATCACAGATCCCCAGCGGGTACCCACCAGGGTGGACCCGCTTGTAACAAAGGTCAAGGTAACCGTGTGGTCATAACATCAAGGGGGGAAAACCCGAGAAATCACCCTTGGTGGATTCCGCTTGACGAAAACATCAGGGTGAACGTATGAGGCATCACCCTCAAGGTTCACACTGAGGGTTGCATGACAGAGTCGTGTCGGAAGTGGAGAAGGAGGAATCACCCTCGATGACCACGATCGAACAGCTACACTGCAGAGTATTCATCAGGAGTGCGTTACGAGGTACCACCCTCGGCACTCGAGAGTAACCATGCAGAGTCGTACAACTAAGGGGGTTGTGAAGTGAGGTGTCGGTCTCTGGTCGACGATCACATTGATCGAGTCGTCGATGATCAAGCAGGGGCAACAAGGGTAAGGTGGTGGGGGTTCATTGATGGTTCACTACCAACCTATACTAAACAGTTTATCATAGGCAGGTAAGGTAACAATGAACAGGTTTCAAAAACAGGCTATGCATCAGAATAGGAGCATACATTAACAGTAGCAAAATCTAATGCAAGCAGAAGAAATGGAATGGGCGATATCTAGATGCTCAAAGGGGGGGGGGGGGGGGGGGGGCTTGCCTGGTTGCTCTGGCAAGAGAGAGAGGTCGTCAACGGGCTGCTCGTCGGTAGTGTAGTCGTACCTAGCTGCAGCGTCGTCGGTATCAGCGTCTATCGAGAGAGGAGGGGGAGAGAAACAATAAATTCCACGGCAATAATGCAAACAATATGTATGACATGCCTAAATGATATGCCGGGGTGTTCTACTTCCTAACTAAATGATTTAGTTAATTTAGGAATTTATCCGGATTTATTTAATCAACGTTGGGCACTATTCATTTATCGAAATCGGTCTAAAAGTTCAATGTTCACCTAGCTAGAGGCATCTGACAGGAATACGGAGGGCGTATTCGGGTTCGTATCGAAATTCTGAGCAACTTTCATATATAAATTATTTTCATCGGAGTTACGGTTTAATTTATATGATTTTCTAAAGTTTAAAACATTTTCTGAATTTAATTATTTATTTAAATTTGAATTATCCAGAATAGTATATGATGACATCAGCATGACATCACCATGACGTCAGCAGGTCAAACCTAGCTGACCAGAGTCAAACCTAACAGGTGGGTCCAGTGGGACCCACATGTCAATGACCCAGCTAATTAACCAGGTTTAATTTAAACTAACTAAACCAATTAGCAGGTTGGGCCCAGCAGTCAGTGACAGGTTAGGCTAATCTAATTATTTTTATTAACCTAATTAGTTAATTAGGCACCTGACAGGGGGGCCCATATGTCATAGACACAGGGAGAGGGTCCCCACCAGTCAGTGACTGGGCAGTGCCCAGTCAGCCAGTTGACAAAGTCAACTGGTCAACTGGGGCTGTCTTGGCCCACTGGCAGTGGCACTGGGGGGTGGCCCCAGGCCAGCGACGTCGGCGGCGGTGCCAGCCGGCCACCGGAGTTGCTCCGGCGAGCACAAGAGACGGCGGCTCCGCTCGGAAATGGCGCACAGGGCACCATTGCGAGTGCAGCCAGGCTCATTCGAATAGGCAAATGATGGCGGAGCGATCTGTGGTGACGGCGGGGGTTGCGGTGGTCGGTAGCGTCGACGACGAGCAACGAGGCGGACGCCGGAGTTCGGCCGTCGTCGGGATCGGAGCTGGGGGCGCAAAACAAGCGGCGCGAGGTGGCTACGATGTCTACTCTATGCGGTGAGTGCAACGGTGGCACGCACGGGACCATTTGGTCACCGTGGCCACGCCGGCGATGAGGCCAGACGGACGAGGGTGCGGCCTAACGCGGAGCGGGCGCTACGGGACGTGAGCGAGCTAATGGAGAGGGAGAGGAGGAGCAGGAGCTCACAGTGGGGCGTAGCCGTTCAGAGCGGGCGCGAGGTGGCGGTGGCTGCGCGGTTTAACCGCGGCCGTCCATGGCGGCGCCGAGTGAGGAAGAGAAAGGCGAGGGGAGGGGAGTTGTGGCGCTAGGGTTCATCCGGGGGGGAGCGGGGAGTTGCTCTTTATCCACGGCCCGGGCGCGGCGCGTTGTCGAGCGGCGGGCGAGGGGGGCCGGGTGCGTGCGCGCGTGTGCGTGCGGTGTGTTCGACAGCGGGGCGGCATGAGCAGTGCGGGAGGAGGGAGGAGGTGTGAGGTGGGCTGGGCCGGCGCTGTAGCGAGCAGGCCCGAGTGCGCAGTAGCTTTAGGCCTTTTTCTTTTTCTCGTTTTCTGTTTTTCTGTTTTCTTTTTCTTTCTGTTTTGCTAATTGTTTGGGCCCCAAATGGATTTTGTAAAAAGTGTGACCCAGTCCATAAATATCAGTGCATTATACCCTAACACCAAAAACTAGTTTGGGCAAAACATCATTTCATATTTGATTTAGATTAATTAAAAGGTTATTAAATATTATTTTCAGCCACTGTTAGAGGAGGTTTGGGTTACCTAATTAATTTATTAAATGTTGGTTACAATTTTAGAATTGTCTCTGTAACATTGTTATTTATTGAACATTTTAGTTTCTATGTTGAACAACTTTTATTTTCCACTTTCATTTAACTTTGAATTTTGACTTAGGAGTTGAAATGCAATATGATGCAAATGATGATTTGGCACTGTTAAACATGATGACTTGTCATTATCAAAAGTGATTATTGTGGCTAATGACATGGGGTGTTACAATTCTCCTCATCTATCAAGAATTCTCGTCCCGAGAATTAAGAGAAGGCTGAAAGAAAGTGGGGTATTCTTCACGAAGACGATCCTCGCGTTCCCAAGTGGCTTCATCTTCAGAATGATTCGACCACTGAACTTTGAGGAATTTGATTGACTTCTGACAAGTTCGGCGTTCAGCTTGATCAAGAACACGGATGGGATGTTCTGGATAAGACAGATCTTCCCGTAATTCAAGCACTTCATGATCCACAGCTCGAATACGATCCTTGAAGCAGCGACGGAGTTGGGACACATGAAAGACATCATGCACTTGAGAAATATTTGGCGGCAATTGTAACTGATATGCCACTTCTCCTCGGCGGGCAAGGATACAGAACGGGCCAATGTAGCGAGGAGCTAACTTGCCTTTGATTCCGAACCGGTGAGTGCCTTTCAACGGAGTGACGCGGAGGTAAGCTTGCTCGCCAAGTTGATAGACCATTTCCTGGTGTTTTCGGTCATAGTTGCTCTTTTGACGAGACTGAGCAGCTTTCAGATGTTCACGGACAATGCAGACTTGTTCTTCAGCTTGCTGAACAATGTCTGGTCCGACGAGTGAGCGTTCCCCAGTTTCTGACCAATTCAGAGGGGTTCGACACTTACGACCGTATAGAACTTCAAACGGTGCCATCTTCAGACTAGCCTGATAGCTATTGTTGTAAGAGAATTCGGCATACGGTAGAGATTCCTCCCATTTCTTACCGAAGGAGATGATGCAAGCTCGAAGCATATCTTCGAGCACTTGATTAACTCGTTCGATTTGACCCTGAGACTGACGGTGAAAAGCTGTACTGAAGGACATATGAGTTCCCATAGCTTCTTGGAAACTACTCCAGAATCTGGAGGTAAAGAGGCTGCCACGATCCGAACTGATCTCCAACGGAACACCATGGAGTGACACAATTCGAGAAACATACAAGTCCGCTAACTGACTAGCAGTGATTGTCTCCTTAACAGGCAGAAAGTGAGCAAACTTTGAGAACCGGTCGATGACGACAAAAATAGCATCATGACCCTTCTGAGATCTGGGAAAACCAGTAATGAAATCCATTTGGACTTTGTCCCATTTCCATTCAGGAATATCAAGGGGTTGCAGAGTTCCAGCAGGCCTTTGATGTTTTGCTTTAATGCGGCGGCAAACGTCACACTCAGAAACATAACGAGCAATGTCTCGCTTCATATTGGGCCACCAGTATCTCTGACAAATGTCATGGTACATCTTTGTGCTACCAGGGTGAATAGACAGAGGAGTGTCATGAGCATCTTTCGTAACGTGTGTGACGCCCCCGGCCCAATCGTGCACTAATCATACACGCAAATGCACACGATCAAGCCTAAGGACTCACGGGAAGATATCACAACACAACTCTAAAACATAAATAAAGTCATACAAGCTTTATATTACAAGCCAAGGGCCTCGAGGGCTCGAATACATAAGCTTGCGTACAAGCGTCAGCAGAAGCATCAGATATCTGAGTACAGATATGAAACAGAAACAGAAAGGCCTTTAGAAAGGCGGGGCAAAATAAAACACTACGATCGAAAGGCGAAGGCCTCCTGCCTGGGACCCTCCGATCCTACTCCTGGTCGTCAGTCAACTCGTAGTAGTATCCATCCTCTGGGTAGTAGCAGTAGTCGATCGATGAGGCATCTGTCACACGGGGCTCCGTCATCTGGTCACGAGAAACTGATCTGGGGAGAAAAGGAAAACAAAGCAACCGTGAGTACTCAGCAAGCAAGGATCTACACTACATATGCAACATTTTCAAGGGGAGGCTGTATATGTGGACTGGGCTGCAGAAATGCCAGAATAGAGAGGAGACCTAGTCCTATCGAAGACTAGCATCTTCAGTGGTCTTGCAGCAATAGAAGAGAGCAGAACAGATCAATATAAAGTAGCAGTACCATTAAGTCTCAACCTCACCCAGAGATCCTTTCTCGACTCCCTGCGAGAAAGCAATCCCAGAGCCATACAGTCATCAACCTCGTCCGGAGATCCCTTCTCAACTCCCTGCGAGAAGCAATCCCAGAGCCATAGTATCCAAGTACCAGTTCTAATTGTATCAATCAGGATACAACTTCGAGTGTCATTTACCGTAGGACCGGCTATCGATAGAAGTTTTCTTCCCTGCAGGGGTGCACCAACTTACCCAACACGCTCGATTAACTCCGGCCGGACACACTTTCCTGGGTCATGCCCGGCCTCGGCCAAACGATACACCGCAGCCCTACCTAGAGCTCAGCAGAGAGGTCCCCGCCGGTCTACATCCTAAGCACTGAGGGGTCTTGGGCCGTCGCCCTGTGCACTCCGGGTTGTTGCGAGCAAGGTGGATACCAGCGCCAACGGCACGATCCGACCCGGCCACAATGCTGAACTAGACGTCTGACAAAGCTTTCGGCTGATGCTACGATGCAGAACGCCCATACTATGCCCACGTGATGGTTAGTGCTATCAGGCCAGAGACCTGCTCGGATCAAATATCCAAATCGTTAATGGACTAGGGCTTGCGGTAACGAGCAGAGACTCACGAAAGATGTGACCCCGTCGCCCCGTCTCGAGGACTTGCTGCAAGGGTTAAGAATGCCCGGCCGCGCCTCGTAATCACACTCGGGCACCACACAGGCACCCGTCTTCACAACACTCGCCTCTCAGGCGCACGCGGGTACCCCTCAGGGTCGACCCGCCTATCCAAGTAACAGTGTAAAGTCCGAGTATCCGTGTGTCCATAACATCAGGGGAATCCGAGGTATCACCCTCGTTGGATTCCTACTCGATGTGTCCGTCAAGGTGAACTCGGAGGAATCACCCTCGATGGGTTCACACTTGATGTGTTGTACGACAGCGTCGTTATCGGAAGCGGGGAAGGAGGAATCACCCTCGATGACCACGACCGAATAGCTACTCTACAGAGTTAACATCAGAAGTGCTACGCGAGGTATCACCCTCGGCACTCGATAGTAACGCTGCAGTGTCGTTACAACTAAGGGGGTGATGTGCGGTGCCGGGGCCTGGTCTTCAATCCCGTTGATCGGGTCTTCGGATAATCCAGCGGGGCGGTCGGGATAAGTGGGGTCACTAATAGGTCTCTACCCAGCCTATACTAAGCAGTTTAGGATATGCAGGTAATTATCAACAGCAGGTTATAGTAAACAGGCTATGCATCAGGATAGGTAAAGCAGTAGCAGCAGCAATTCTAATGCAAGCATGAGAAATTAGAATAGGCGATATCGGGATGATCAAAAGGGGGGGGGGGCTTGCCTGGTTGCTCGGCGGCAAGGGCAAGGATGTCAATGCTGTCTTCGGGCTCCGGAGCTGCGTCGGTCTCGGGGACGACGTTGGGGTCGGGGGGCTATCGAGAGAGAAGAGGGGGAGGAAACAGTATAAATATAGAGCAAACATAAGCAACACAAAGTATGACATGACATTGTGCAGTGCCGGGTGTGTCCTAACGTATGGTTGCACGTCACCGAGGAAGGGGGGATCCATCCGGGAATGTTTTCCCGGTTCCGGACATTTGTCAGACAGATGACCGGAGGGGAACGGTTGCATGTTCGGATAGTTAGGGACGTGTGACGGACGAACGGACCGCGCACTCGGATTTGTCTCGTCGTTCTGAGCAATTTTCATGTATAAAGTTTTTTGATCGGAGTTACGGATTAAAAGATATGATTTTCTAAAGTTTTTATTAATTTCTGGAATTTATTTAATTAATTAAAACAACATTATCCAAAACAGTACAGGGTGACGTCACCGTGACATAATGCTGACGTCAGCAGTCAACGGTTGGCTGACCAGGGTCAAACCTGACCAGTGGGGCCCACATGTCAGCCTCTGATTAGTCTAAACAGAGTTTATTTTAACTAATTAACTAATTAGGCTACTGGGCCCACATGTCAGTGTGTAATTAGGTTAAACTAATTAACTTAATCAAAATAATTAATTAACAGGCGGTGGGCCCGTGTGTCAGTGACACAGCCAGCCCAGTCAGCGGGCTGACCGGGTCAACTGGGTCCGCGGGGCCTAGCAGTCTGCGGCACAGCGGTGGGGCCCGGTCGGCCACGTCGGACGCCTAGTCAGCGTCGGTCACCGGAGAGCTCCGGCGAGGCCGCGCGGCGGCGCGCAACTCCGGCGAGCTCGGGAATCGCCTGTGGGGCTCGATCCGAGGTGGGGTTTGGTCTTTTGGATTGGCCACTTCATGGCGCATCCGGTGATGGTGGTGGTCGGAGTTGGAGAGGCTGGAATAGTCACCGGCGACGACGTCGGGCGGCGGGGTTCTCGGGCGTGCTACGGATTCGACACTACGGCGCGCTAGCGAGCGAACTAAGCGACTAGGAAGGCTCGACGCGATGTGGCGAGCAAAATGAGCAGCAGCGCATGACCATTTGGTCATCGGAGGCTTGCCGGCGACAAGCTCTGCGGCGGCGCGCTCGGGCGCGAGCGAGGCGACGGCCACGGCTATGGGAAGAGGACGAGGAGAGGGTAAGAAGGTGCAGCAGCTCACAGTGGCCCTGTAGTTGTGCAATAGAGGGCTCGGGGAAGATCAACGGCGACGAATCGGTGCCGGAGACGAAGATGGCCGTGCGGGGAAGACGAGCTCGGGGAGGTTGCATCGATGGCTCCCGGCTCCAACGAGCAGCTCCAGGAGGCGCAGTATTCGACGGCGGAGCGCTCGGACTCGAAGGCATGACACGGGGACGACGGTGGCCGCGGAATCGATGGCAATGGTGGCGGTGGCGTTCGGGCACCGATGAGAGAGAGAGGGAGGGCGTGAGGGAGAGCCAGGGAGGGGTGTCCAGAGGGTCGAGGGGGGGGCTTATCCCCTCCAGAGGCGCGCGGTGGCCGGGGTAGAGCAGGGGAAGGGGGGGCCAGGGCGGCGAGTGCGGCAGAGGCGACAACGCGCGAGGGGGAGGAGCAGTAGGAAGGGAACGGCGCCAGGCGGTGGGCTGGGCCGCACTGTGGCCACTCAGGCCCAGTGCGGTGGGCCTTTTTTTTCTTTTCTTTATTTCTTTTTCTGTTTTTCTGTTTTAGTTCCTGTTTTGCAAAATGTGTGGCACCCACATGACTTTTTCGAAAATTGTGACCTGGTCCATAAATCACAGGGCAGCATACCCTATCACCAAAAATTTGATTGGGGTATTTATCATTTCAGATTTATTTTATATTTATTAATAGGTTATTAAATATGGTTTTCAGTCACTGTTTGAGGATGTTCAGGCCACTTACCCATTTTCAATAATGTTGGTTTCAATTTTAGAATTGTTTATGATTTACTTGCTATTAAATGAACAATTTAGTTTCTGATTTGAGCAACTTTTATTTTCCCCTTTTATTTAAATTTGGATTTTGACTTAGGAGTTGAAATGCAATATGATGCTAATGATGATCATGCACTGTTGATCATGATGACATGGCATAATCAAAAGGTTGATTACTGTAGTTAACCACCGGGGGTGTTACAAATCTCCTCCACTAACAAGAATTCTCGTCCCAAGAATTAAGAGGTAGAAGGGAAAAGTTCGGGGTATTCCGCACGAAGATTATCCTCGCGTTCCCAAGTGGCTTCATCTTCAGTATGATTTGACCACTGCACTTTGAGGAACTTGGTAACCTTCTGACGGGTCCGACGTTTAGCTTCATCGAGAATGCGGATCGGATGCTCCTTATAAGATAGGTCATCTTGCAATTCGAGCACCTCGTGATCCACAACTCGATGCGGAGATTCCTTGAAGCATTGACGAAGTTGCGACACATGGAAGACGTCGTGGATATGAGAGAATTGCGGCGGCAATTCCAATTTATAAGCCACCTGACCACGTCTAGCAATAATGCGGAAAGGACCAATGTAGCGTGGAGCTAGCTTGCCCTTGATTCCAAAACGGTGAGTGCCTTTCATCGGGGTGACTCGCAGATAAGCCTGATCACCAGGTTGATAAGTCAAACCCCATCGTTTGCGATCATAGTTGCTCTTCTGGCGGTCCCGAGCCACCTTGAGATTTTCTCGGACAATACGAACTTGTTCTTCGGCGTGTTGGATAATATCCGGACCCACGAGCGGTCGTTCCCTAGTTTCTGACCAATTCAGAGGGGTTCGACACTTACGTCCATAGAGTACTTCGAAGGGGGCCATCTTCAAGCTGGCTTGATAGCTGTTGTCATAAGAGAACTCGGCATACGGAAGAGATTCTTCCCACTTCTTGCCGAATGAAATAACACAAGCCCGAAGCATGTCTTCAAGCACTTGATTGACACGTTCGACTTGGCCTTGGGATTGGGGGTGATAAGCTGAATTCCAGGTGATATGAGTTCCCATAGCTGTTTGGAAACTTTCCCAGAATTTGGAAGTGAAAAGACCGCCACGGTCCGAACTGATCTCCTTCGGAATACCGTGGAGTGAAACAATTCTGGAGATATACAACTCTGCTAACTGGCTAGCAGTGATAGTTTCCTTGACGGGCAGAAAGTGTGCAACTTTAGAGAGTTGGCCGACGACGACAAGAATAGCATCGTGACCCTTCTGTGACCTAGGAAGTCCTGTAATGAAATCCATCTGAACCTTATCCCATTTCCTTAGAGGAATAGGAAGTGGTTGCAGAATTCCAGCTCGTTTCTGATGCTCTGCTTTAACGCGACGACACACATCACATTCAGCAACATAACGAGCAATATCCTGCTTCATTTTAGACCACCAGTACCTTTGACGAAGATCACGATACATCTTGGTGCTACCCGGATGAATAGACAGCGGGGTATCATGTGCCTCCTTCATGACCTTGTCAGTCATGAGTTCGAAGCGGGGTACCACAATGCGGTTTCTGAAATACAAGGTTCCATCTTCAGACAGTGAGAAATCCCTGTACTTTTCAAGGTGAAGATTTTTCTTCATCAGATCAACTTCAGCATCTTTAGCTTGCGCATTCTTAACAACTTTCTCGAGATCTGGTTGTATCACAAGGTTATTAAGAGAACCCTGTGGAACAATACGCAGATTCAGCTTGCACAGTTCTTCATAAAGACGAGGTTGAGCTCGTCTAACCATGAGGTTGTCGCAATAGGACTTGCGGCTTAAGGCATCAGCCATCACGTTAGCCTTGCCAGGGGTATAGGATATACCCAAATCATAGTCCGCAATGGCCTCCATCCATCTTTGCTGACGGAGGTTTAGAGATGGCTGAGTGAACAAGTACTTCAGACTTTTATGATCCGTGTAGATCTCGCAACGATTACCGAGAAGGTAATGTCGCCACAATTGCAGTGCATAGATGACAGCAGCTAATTCTAGATCATGTATCGGATAATTCTCTTCATGTGGGCGCAACTGACGAGAGCCATAGGCAATCACTTTATGCTCTTGCATTAGGACACAGCCTAATCCTTCACGGGATGCGTCACAATAAATCACAAAGTCTTTGTGGGTATCTGGAGGAGATAGTACTGGGGCAGATGTTAGCTTGTCTTTGAGTGCTTGAAAACTTTCCTGACATTTTTCTGTCCATTCGAACTTAACGCCCTTGTGAAGCAGATAAGTCAGGGGCTTAGCAATCTTGGAAAAGTTCTCAACAAATCGACGACAATAGCTTGCAAGGCCGAGAAAACTTCTCACTTGCTTGACGTTCTTCGGAGGAGTCCAGTCAAGAATAGCCTGAACTCGTTCTGGGTTAATGGCAATGCCATCTTTGGAAATTACATGACCAAGGTACGTTACTTCAGAAAGCCAGAATTCACATTTGGAATACTTGGCATACAACTGGTGTTCTCGGAGCCTTTTCAGTACAAGACGGAGGTGTTCAGCATGTTCTTCTTTATTCTTCGAATATACCAGAATATCATCCAGATATACCACGACGAACTTGTCGAGGTAATCCATGAATATATAATTCATCAGATGGGAGAATGTGGCTGGAGCATTAGTTAAGCCAAATGACATGAATGTGTACTTGTAGGAGCCATAACGAGTAACAAATGCAGTCTTGGGAATATCCTCTTCATGAACACGGATCTGATGGTAACCCAACCTCAAATCAAGCTTAGAGAATACTGAGGAACCGGCAAGTTGGTCATACAAATCATTGATCCGGGGAAGCGGATATTTATTCTGGATTGTAGCTTGGTTAATGGGCCGGTAATCCTGAACCAATCGGTTAGTTCCATCCTTCTTCTTAACGAAGAGTGAAGGTGCTCCCCAAGCTGAGGAACTGGGGCGGATGAAACCTTTCTTAAGTGACGTGTCGATTTCTTCCTTAAGCTCGAGAAGATGATGCGGAGGCATTTTATAAGGACGCTTCGCAATAGGGGTAGTGCCAGGCTTCAAGTCGATGACAAACTCGACAGCTCTAGCAGGGGGTATCCCTGGATGTTCTTCTGGAAATACATCTTGAAAATCACGAACAACTGGAACGTTCTCGATGCCTTCAAGAGGTGAAGTATTCAATGCATTCAGAACATATATCTGGCTCTCAGCATCTCGAGCTATTCGGGCTGAGTATCTGACTGTCTGGCCCGAAGAATGGGTAAGTTGGACTTTTTTAGCGGCACAGTCAATCAAAGCATTATGGGCTGTCAACCAGTCCATACCGAGAATGATGTCTATGTCGGAAGGTCCAAGAGCAATAAGGGAAGCAGAGAACATCAACCCTTCAATTCTGATCTGATTGTTGTGACTTACCATCTTGGTTTGCCACCTGGAACGGGGAGTGATAATCTCTAATGGAGTGGGTAGTGAGCTCATAGCTAACCCATGTATTTGTGCAAATTGCTGGGACACAAAGGAATGTGATGCCCCGGAATCAAAGAGAACAGAGGCTGCAACTGAATTAACTGAGAGTGTTCCCAGGACGATAGTCGGTTCCTTCTGAGCCTTTTCAGCATTGACGTGATTGGCATGGCCAAGTACAACAGTAGATGGTATGACATTACGGTTTCTGAGTCAGCGGTTTCGACAATTCTTCTTACGACCATTAAGAGGACGTGGCGCAACTTGATGAGAAGCCATAGCATTAGGCGGTCCATCATGAACCGTAAGCTGTCTCGGCGGTGAAGGCAGACGAGGTGCAACATAAGACGGTCTTGGTGTTGGAGCAGGTCGGTGATGAACATTGTGAGGGTTCCAGACTCGACATTTCTGAGTAGGTCGACCGGAAGACGAGCCGACATCTTGAGTACGCTTGAGCGACTCCTGGTACTCAGTCAGAGCTGTTTCAACTTGGAAAGGTTTGCTGACAAGCGTTGCGAATTCTGTGCAATCATGGACAGCAAGTGCAAGTTTTATATCCGTACGCAGTCCTTCACGGAATTTCTCCTGCTTGCGAGTGTCAGTATCGATGTCATCCGCAGCATAGCGGGATAATTCAAGGAATTTCCTCTGATATTCATCCACAGTCATTTTACCCTGAGAGAGTTTACGGAACTCCTGCTTCTTTTGGTCCATCAGACCTTGAGGAATGTAACATGCATGAAAAGCTGACTGAAATTCCTGCCAAGTGGTTACAGTCTCTGCAGGCAACATACCCTTGTGGCTTTCCCACCATTGAGCAGCGGGACCCTTCAAGTGGAATGTCACAAAGGTGACGTAACCGTCAGGGGCAACATTAGGTGACTCCATCTCAAACAGGATGTCACGAAGCCAATCATCAGCATCCATAGGATTGGTGGAGTTGCGGAAAACGGACGGATTGAGGCGCACAAATTCTGCCAGAGTTATTGGAACATTCTATTGCTGAGCATTCTGATTTGGGAACTGAGCCAATAGTCCGCTCATAAACTGCTGCATCATTGCGGAAATATAAGGTGGAGGTGGAGGATCGTCAGCCATCCTGCCAAATCAACAGGGGCAGTTTAGCAAGAAAAACTGCATGCGAATGGAGTTATTCATGATGTAACACGGGAAGAATAGGATAGGCATTAGATATATAATAGTAGTCGTCAAAGACATACCAATCCATGCACAGAGTTGGATTCAAACGGATAGTACGCGCACGGGAACGTTCGCAGCTAGACAAACTAGGCGGCGCGCAGGCACGCGGTAGGGAAGTACACAACGAGAGATAGCAAAGGCTACATCAACGTCGGAGAAAACTGTTGGAGCGAGGAATCTGCAAGTGACAACACAGGGTGCCCTCGATAAGAGGATCCTGCAAGCAGAACCTGGCCCGCAATCTTGAAGGAAGGGGGGATATTTTCAGAACACCGGGTGGATGTGATCACGAGAACCTAATGTTGGAGTTAGTAAAATTTATTTAACCCGAATAGAAGAGAGATCAGAGTCCCAGAGTAAAGGTCGAGAAGTAAAAGATCCTAATACCACCCAATTGGCGACGTGGGCCCATAAGCCACACAGCCAAGTTAGTAAAACCGTTTTTGGACCACTAGACTCAACTTCGGCCAAGGAGTTGGAAAGGGGGTTCCTACAGTCAGTCGGCTCTGATACCAACTTGTGACGCCCCCGGCCCAATCATGCACTAATCATACACGCAAATGCACACGATCAAGCCTAAGGACTCACGGGAAGATATCACAACACAACTCTAAAACATAAATAAAGTCATACAAGCTTTATATTACAAGCCAAGGGCCTTGAGGGCTCGAATACATAAGCTTGCGTACAAGCGTCAGCGGAAGCATCAGATATCAGAGTACAGATATGAAACAGAAACAGAAAGGCCTTTAGAAAGGCGGGGCAAAATAAAACACTATGATCGAAAGGCGAAGGCCTCCTGCCTGGGACCCTCCGATCCTACTCCTGGTCGTCAGTCAACTCGTAGTAGTATCCATCCTCTGGGTAGTAGCTGTAGTCGATCGATGGGGCATCTGTCACAGGGGGCTCCATCATCTGGTCACGACAAACTGATATGGGGAGAAAAGGAAAACAAAGCAACCGTGAGTACTCAGAAGTACTCAGCAAGCAAGGATCTACACTACATATGCAACATTTTCAAGGGGAGGCTGTATATGTGGACTGGGCTGCAGAAATGCCAGAATAGAGACGAGACCTAGTCCTATCGAAGACTAGCATCTTCAGCGGTCTTGCAGCAATAGAAGAGAGCAGAACAGATCAATATAAAGTAGCAGTATCATTAAGTCTCAACCTCACCCAGAGATCCTTTCTCAACTCCCTGCGAGAAAGCAATCCCAGAGCCATACAGTCATCAACCTCGTCCGGAGATCCCTTCTCGACTCCCTGCGAGAAGCAATCCCAGAGCCATAGTATCCAAGTATCCAGTTCTAATTGTATCAATCAGGATACAACTCCGAGTGTCCTTTACCATAGGACCGGCTATCGATAGAAGTTTTCTTCCCTGCAGGGGTGCACCAACTTAACCAACACGCTTGATTAACTCCGGCCGGACACACTTTCCTGGGTCATGCCCGGCCTCAGCCAAACGATACACCGCAGCCCTACCTAGAGCTCAGCAGAGAGGTCCCCGCCGGTCTACATCCTAAGCACTCAGGGGTCTTGGGCCGTCGCCCTGTGCACTCCGGGTCATTGCGAGCAGGGTGGATACCAGCACCAACGGCACGATCCGACCCGGCCACAATGCTGAACTGGACGTCTGACAAAGCTTTCAGCTGATGCTACGATGTATAACGCCCATACTATGCCCACGTGATGGTTAGTGCTATCAGGCCAGAGACCTGCTCGGATCAAATATCCAAATTGTTAATGGACTATGGCTTGCGGTAACGAGCAGAGACTCACGAAAGATGTGACCCCGTCGCCCCGTGTCGAGGACTTGCTGCAAGGGTTAAGAATGCCCGGCCGCGCCTCGTAATCTCACTCGGGCACCACACAGGCACCCGTCTTCACAACACTCGCCTCTCAGGCGCACGCGGGTACCCCTCAGGGTCGACCCGCCTATCCAAGTAACAATGTAAAGTCCGAGTATCCGTGTGTCCATAACATCAGGGGAATCCGAGGTATCACCCTCATTGGATTCCTACTCGATGTGTCCGTCAAGGTGAACTCGGAGGAATCACCCTCGATGGGTTCACACTTGATGCGTTGTACGACAGCGTCGTTATCGGAAGCGGTGAAGGAGGAATCACCCTCGATAACCATGACCGAATAGCTACTCTACAGAGTTAACATCAGAAGTGCTACGCGAGGTATCACCTTCGGCACTCGATAGTAACGCTGCAGTGCCGTTACAACTAAGGGGGTGATGTGCGGTGCCGGGGCCTGGTCTTCAATCCCGTTAATCGGGTCTTCGGATAATCCAACGGGGCGGTCGGGATAAGTGGGGTCACTGATAGGTCTCTACGCAGCCTATACTAAGCAGTTTAGGATATGCAGGTAATTATCAACATCAGGTTACAGTAAACAGGCTATGCATCAGGATAGGTAAAGCAGTAGCAGCAGCAATTCTAATGCAAGCATGAGAAATTAGAATGGGCGATATCGGGATGATCAAAGGGGGGGGGGGGGGGGCTTGCACTGGTTGCTCGGGCGGCAAGGGCAAGGATGTCAAGATGTGGATGAGGGCTCCGGAAGCTGGCGTCGGTCTCGGGGACGACGTCGGGGTCGGGGGGCTATCGAGAGAGAAGAGGGGGAGGAAACAGTATAAATATAGAGCAAACATAAGCAACACAAAGTACGACATGACATTGTGCACTGCCGGGTGTGTCCTAACGTATGGTTGCACGCCACCGAGGAAGGGGGGATCCATCCGGGAATGTTTTCCCAGTTCCGGACATTTGTCAGACAGATGACCGGAGGGGAACGGTTGCATGTTCGGATAGTTATGGACGTGTGACGGACGAACGTACCGCGTATTCGGATTTGTCTCGTCGTTCTGAGCAATTTTCATGTATAAAGTTTTTCGATCGGAGTTACGGATTAAAAGATATGATTTTCTAAAGTTTTTATTAATTTCTGGAATTTATTTTATTAATTAAAAAAACATTATCCAAAACAGTACAGGGTGACGTCACTGTGACGTAATGCTGATGTCAGCAGTCAACGGTCGGCTGACCAGGGTCAAACCTGACCAGTGGGGCCCACATGTCAGCCTCTGATTAGTCTAAACAGAGTTTATTTTTACTAATTAACTAATTAGGCTACTGGGCCCACATGTCAGTGTGTAATTAGGTTAAACTAATTAACTTAATCAAAATAATTAATTAACAGGCGGTGGGGCCCATGTGTCAGTGACACAGCCAGCCCAGTCTGCGGGCTGACTGGGTCAACTGGGTCCGCGGGGCCCAGCAGTCAGCGGCACAGCGGTGGGGCCTGGTCGACCACGTCAGACGCCTAGTCAGGGCCGGTCACCGGAGTGCTCCGGCGAGGCCGCGCGGCGGCGCGCAACTCCGGCGAGCTCGGGAATCGCCTGTGGGGCTCCATCCGAGGTGGGGTTTGGTCCTTTGGATTGGCCACTTCACGGCGCATCCGGTGATGGTGGTGGTCGGAGTTGGAGAGGCCAGAATAGTCACCGGCGACAACATCGGGCGGTGGGGCTCTCGGGCGTGCTACGGATTAGACACTACGGCGCGCTAGCGAGCGAACTAAGCGACTAGGAAGGCTCGACGCGATGTGGCGAGCAAAATGAGCAGCAGCGCATGACCATTTGGTCATCGGAGGCTTGCCGGCGACAAGCTCTGCGGTGGCGCGCTCGGGCTTGAGCGAGCCGATGGCCACGGCTATGGGAAGAGGACGGGGAGAGGGGAAGAAGGTGCAGCAGCTCACAGTGGCCCTGTAGTTGTGCAATAGAGGGCTCGGGGAAGATCAACGGCGACGAATCGGTGCCGGAGACGAAGATGGCCGTGCGGGTAAGACGAGCTCGAGGAGGTCGCATTGGTGGCTCCCGGCTCCAACGAGCAGCTCCAGGAGGCGCAGTAGTCGACGGCGGAGCGCTCGGACTCGAAGGCACGACACGGGGACGACGGTGGCCGCAGAATCGATGGCAATGGCGGCGGCGGCGTTCGGGCACCGACGAGAGAGAGAGAGAGAGAGGGAGGGCGTGAGGGAGAGCCAGGGAGGGGTGTCCAGAGGGTCGAGGGGGGGGGCCTTATCCCCTCCAGAGGCACGCGGTGGCCGCTGTCGAGCAGGGTAAGGGGGGGCCAGGGCGGCGAGTGCGGAGGAGGCGACAACGCGCGAGGGGGAGGAGCAGTAGGAAGGGAACGGCGCCAGGCGGTGGGCTGGGCCGCACTGTGGCCACTCAGGCCCAGTGCGGTGGGCCTTTTTTTTCTTTTCTTTATTTCTTTTTCTGTTTTTCTGTTTTAGTTCCTGTTTTGCAAAATGTGTGGCACCCACAAGACTTTTGCAAAAATTGTGACCTGGTCCATAAATCACAAGGCAGCATACCCTATCACCAAAAATTTGTTTGGGGTATTTATCATTTCAGATTTATTTTATCTTTATTAATAGTTTATTAAATATGGTTTTCAGTCACTGTTTGAGGATGTTCAGGCCACTTACCCATTTTCCATAATGTTGGTTTCAATTTTAGAATTGTCTCTGATTTACTTGCTATTAAATGAACAATTTAGTTTCTGATTTGAGCAACTTTTATTTTCCCCTTTTATTTAAATTTGGATTTTGACTTAGGAGTTGAAATGCAATATGATGCTAATGATGATCATGCACTGTTGATCATGATGACATGGCATAATCAAAAGGTTGATTACTGTAGTTAACCACCGGGGGTGTTACAACGTGTTCCCTCTCATCCTTGAACTCGGGTACGAAGAGACGGTGTTGGAAGAGTAGGATCCCATCATCATCAAGATGGAATTCTGACGGCTTTCCTTTTTCAAGGTATCGCTTAATCCTTTCAACATCAGAGTCATACCGTTGCATAGTCTTAATGCTGTGTTCTAAATCTGGTTCAACAACCAGGGTATTGAGATAACCCTGTGGAACAATATGGAGGTTCATCTTGCGAAGCTCTTCATGGAGAAGAGGTTGTGTTTACTAAACCATAAGATTGCTGCTATAAGCCTTGCGACTCAAAGCATCGGCCATTACATTAGCCTTGCCAGGGGTGTATGAGATATTCATATCATAATCGGCAATTGTTTTGAGCCATCTTTGTTGAAGAAGGTTCAGATCTGGTTGAGTATATAAATACTTCAAACTTTGATGATCCGTGTATATCTCGCAACGGTTACCGAGAAGGTAATGTCGCCATAGCTTCAGGGCATAAATAACCGCAGAAAGTTCAAGATCATGCACGGGATAATTTTCTTCAGGAGGACGCAATTGTCGGGAGGCATAAGCAATCACTTTGCGCTCTTGCATTAGGACACAGCCTAATCCTTGACGAGATGCATCACAGTATATCACGAAATCCTTTTGGGAATCCGGGGTTGCTAGCACTGGGGCAGATGTTAACTTATCTTTCAGTGTCTGAAAGCTTTCTTGACATTTTTCTGTCCACCAAAATTTAACACCTTTGTGGAGCAGATTCGTCAATGGTTTTGCAATCTTGGAAAACTTCTCAATGAATCGACGGCAATAACTAGCGAGTCCGAGAAAACTTCTGATTTGCTTGACATTCTTCGGGGGAGTCCAATCAAGAATAGCCTCAACTCGTTCGGGGTTAACCGCAATTCCATCCTTGGAAATCACATGAGCAAGATAGGTAACTTTAGATAACCAAAACTCACACTTGGAGAATTTAGCATACAACTGATGTTCTCGTAGCCTCTCTAATACAAGCCGAAGATGTTCAGCGTGTTCTTCTTCGTTCTTGGAATATATAAGGATATCTTCCAAATAAACCACGACGATATTGTCGAGGTAATCCATGAATATATAGTTCATCAACTGGGAAAAGGTTGCTGGAGCATTTGTTAATCCAAATGACATGACAGTGTACTCATATGAGCCATATCGAGTAACAAAGGCAGTCTTCGGGATATCCTCTTCACGAACACGGATCTGATGATAACCCAACCTCAAGTCGAGTTTTGAGAAGACAGAGGATCCAGCAAGCTGATCATAAAGATCATTGATCCGAGGTAGTGGGTATTTATTCTGGATTGTGGCTTGGTTAATGGGCCGATAATCCTGAACCAATCGGTTAGTTCCATCTTTCTTCCTAACAAAGAGTGAAGGTGCTCCCCAAGTAGAGGAACTGGGGCGGATGAAACCTTTCCTAAGTGACTTGTCAATTTCTTCCTTAAGCTCGAGAAGGTGGTGCGGAGGCATCTTATAAGGACGTTTCGCAATAGGGACAGTGCCAGGTTTCAAGTCAATGACGAACTCAAGAGCTCTAGCCGGGGGTATTCCTCGAAGTTCTTCTGGAAAGACGTCTGGAAAATCTCGAACGACAAGAATGTTCTCGATTCCTTCCAGAGGTGAGGCGTTCAAGGCATTCAGAGCATATATCTGAGCTTCAGCATCTCGAGTAATGCAGGCGGTGTAGTTCACTATCTCATCGGAGGGGTGAAGAAGTTGGACGACTTTAGTGGCACAATTGATCGAAGCAATGTGAGCTTTCAACCAATCCATTCCGAGAATGAGGTCTATAGTGGAAGACTTCAAGACGATGGGTGAGGTAAGGAATTCCAACCCTTTAATTTCGACGGTAACGTCAGGTGCTATCACGTTAGCATGACAATGACCTCCGGGAGTTTTAATGACTAACGGAGTATGCATCTTCTCATATCGAATGCCATGCATGAATGCAAATTTTCCAGAGATGAATGAATGTGATGCTCCTGAATCAAATAAAACAGAAGCAGGTACTGAGTTAACGAGAAGGGTACCCATCACAGTAGCAGGTTGATCCTGGACTTCTTCAATGTCAATGTTGTAAGTGTGTCCACGACCATGTGCAGCAGACGCAGTATTATAGTTGCGGGCCTGATTGTTGCCACGACCATTGCCACGGCCAGTATGAGGAAAAGCCAACTGATTATGAGTCTGGCGGCAGTCTTTAGCCAGGTGACCTGGTTTGCGGCACTTAAAGCACAGACCATCTTCAGGACGGAGAGGAGCATTGTTTTGAATAGCTTGAGCTCTTGGCTGCCTCGGTGGTGGAGGAGGCAGACGTGGTGCAGCATACTTGTCCTTCGACGCAGAGGTATTTGGACGGAACACATTGTTGGGAATCCAGACTCAACGCTTCTGTGCTGAGCTCGAAGATGAGCCAGCATCACGATAGCGTTTCTGCGAGTCCTTATGCTTCATCTGAGCGGTTTCAACAAGAATAGCCTTGTTCACAAGAGTTGAAAAATCTTTGAAGTCTTGAGCAGCAAGGGCAAGCTCGAGGTCTGGGTGTCGTCCATTATGGAACTTCTCTTGTCTACGAGCATCTTTGGTGATGTCTTCTTCATCATAGCAGGAGAGATCAAGAAATTCCCGCTGATAAGCTTTGGCAGTCTTGTTGCCCTGAGTGAGGTTGCGGAACTGGGTCTTCATCCGTTCCATAATTGCCTGAGGGATGTAACGTGCACGGAAAGCAGCCTGGAACTCATACCAGGTAATGACTGTTCCAGCAGGCAGTGTACGCTTGTGTGTGTCCCACCACTGAGCAGCCGGTCCCTTTAGGAAAGAGGCCGCGAAGGTGACGAAGTTGGCAGGAGCGACATTAGCAGACTCCATCTCGTGAGTGATGTCGCGGAGCCAGTCATCAGCATCCAGTGGCTTGTCAGAGTTGCGGAACTGAGTGGGGTTGAGTCGCATAAACTCCGGCAGAGTTATTGAAGGGGGGTTCTGGTTCTGGTTGTTCTGATGCGGAAACTGAGCCATAATTCCAGTCATGAACTGGCGGTTGAGCTCGAATTGTTGCTTCATAGCTGCCATATAGTCTGGCGGTGGTGGTCGTTCAGGGGCACCACGACCACGACCACCTGGTCTAACCATCCTGCTAAGTATCAACAGGGGTAGTTTAGTAAAAGCAATTGCGAGCGTTTAGTGACAAGCATGATCTAACTCGACAACAATTAAGTAGTGTAACAAATACATAACAGTAGTCAATTAAGACATACAGATCCATACACAAAGTCGGGTACATGTGGACAGCATAACGATGCAAATTAAAAGTTAGACATATTAGGCGGCGCGCAGGCACGCGGTAAGGAAGTACACAACGAGGCATAACAAAGGCTACATCAATGTCGGGGAAAACCAATGTAAAGGGGTAATTGCGAGTGCGGACGACGAATGTTCGTCGCGCTAGGATCCTGCGCTCCATGTGCACTCTGATGCAGAACGCGGTCTCGAGCTGTAAGAAGAGGTCCACGTGTAGGTGTGTGACCTCCAACAGCAGGCCAGTCAATACCAGCATACATCTGAGTCCTGCGCGGATAAAGGATGTGCTCCGGATGTATCCCTGCGCGAACAGCGGGTAGCAACTGCATCATAGCATCGTAGAGACGTGCTCGAGTGGCAACCAACTCGACGGCAAGAGCCCGAACAGTGCGGTCCAGAGCCTGAGTGCACTGAATCAGAACGTGCGGGTCATATCAGCGACGCTCGTACGGGGCACAGATAGCTGTGTAGTATCCAGTAGCATCTCCAGCAGGGGCATACGGAATGTATCGGAACTCAGAGTCATCCAAGATATCGCTGAACTGTCCTCGGAGACGTGCGACAGTAGAGTAGGCGGCATCATGTACTGCCATCTCAATCGTCACACCGATACCGTGAAAAAGGTGCAGCTCAGTGTCGGAGTCATCTTGCTGATCATAGATAAACACATCAGCATGGTACTGCTCCTGGTTGAACTCGCAGTAATCCTCGTAGACCATGTACTCGGGGTACCAGCAGTAGCCAAGTCTGGTCATGAGAGCGATCAGGACAGCTGGAAACCCAGGGGCATCACGAGCCCAAGTGCGAAGCACAAGCTGTGTCGTAGGACGCGGTGGAAACAAATGGTCCATCTGAAACAGAGGAAATTCAGGACTGTCAAATGGCAATGAGAAGTTTAACACAACTCGGAGAGAAAGGTTAAACAAAACAATGGAAAGGAAAATGATTATCAGACTAATCAGATCAATGACAGGGAAATCGCACAGATATCCAGCTCTCCGGGTAGATGATATTTACGAGATCCTAAGTGACGGCGTTAGTAAAATTTATTTATCCCGAATAGAAGAGAGATCAGAGTCCCAGAGTATAGACGAGGAATAAAAGATCCTAATACCACCCAGTTGGCGACGTGGGCCCGTAAGCCACACAGCCAAGTTAGTAAATTAGTTTTTCGGTTTCTAGACTCAACTTCGGCCAAGGAATTTGGAGGGGGCTTCCTACAGGCAGTCGGCTCTGATACCAACTTGTGACGCCCCCGACTTAATCGTGCACTAATCATACACGCAAACATGCACGATCAAGCACAGGGACTCATGGGAAGATATCACAACACAAGTCTAACACAAATAAACGGAGATCCACAATATTACAGACCAGGGATCCGAAGATCCGAATACATAGGTCAGTCATACAAATATAATCTGAGTAGAGACATAGTTAGACAAGTTTTGCCTTAAGAAGGCTAGCACAAACAATGACTCTAGATCGAAAGGCGTTGGCCTCCTGCCTGGGAGCATCCGATCCTACTCCTGGTCGGCTGGCTCGATCCAGTAGTAAGTACCGTCTAGACCCTCCTGGTAGTAAGCTCCTGAGGTGGCATCTGGCTCCTGGACTCCATCGTCTGATGTATCATCAAGGTGGGGTATGGGGAAAAGAGAAAATAAAGCAACCGTGAGTACTCATCCGAAGTACTCAGCAAGCAAGGATCTATACTACATACGCAACATTATCAATGGAGAAAGGCTGTATATGTGGACTGGGCTGCAGAAATGCCAGAATAGAGAGAAGGCCTAGTCCTATCGAAGACTAGCATCTTCACGAAGCCATCATCTTGCAGCAGTAGAAGAGAGTAGAATAGCATTTTATTTAGCAAACATGTTGAAGCAAGGCCTAGAGATCCTTCCTCGACTCCCAGCGAGAAAGCGATCTCGAAGCTTCAATTAAGTGACATGTATCCAGTTCAAGTAGTAGATCGGGATACACAAACTGAGCGTCCTTTACCGTAGGACCGGCTATCGATAGATTATTCATCCCTGCAGGGGTGCACTACTGTTACCCAACACGCTCGATCACCTCTGGTCGGACACACTTGCTAGGTAATGCCCGGCCTCGGGAGATCAACACGAAGCAGCGCCCTACCTAGGCTCGGCAGAGAGGTCAACACGCCGGACTAAGCTATGCACCCAGAGGTCTTGGGCCATCGCCCTGCGCACCCTGCGCGTTGCGAGACTTGCCGGGGTGCAGGCGCGACACTGAACTTGTCAGTGAAGTATCCAGCCCAATCCCGACAATCAGCCCGCACGGTGAATCGTGACGTCTGACAAGCTTTCGGCAGAAACGTACATCGCAGAGGGCCCCATAACCATAATCCCGCGTGGTGGTAGTGCGTATAGGGCACGTCGACCCCCTCAGATCACACACCCAAATCCAATAGGCTCATTTAGTATCACACGGAGACAATCAGAGTTTATGAAGCTCCGCCACAATATCACACTCGAGTGCCCTTCCGGCACACTCGACATCACAGATCCCCAGCGGGTACCCACCAGGGTGGACCGCCTATAACAAAGGTCAAGGTAACCGTGTGGTCATAACATCAAGGGGGGAAAACCCCGAGGAATCACCCTCGGTGGATTCCGCTTGACGAAAACATCAGGGTGAACGTATGAGGCATCACCCTCGAGGTTCACACTGAGGTGTTGCACGACAGAGTCGTATCAGAAGTGGAGAAGGAGGAATCACCCTCGATGACCACGACCGAACAGCTACACTGCAGAGTATTCATCAGGAGTGCGTTACGAGGTACCACCCTCGGCACTCGAGAGTAACCATGCAGAGTCGTACAACTAAGGGGGGTGTGAAGTGAGGTGTCGATCTCTGGTCGACGATCACATTGATCGAGTCGTCGACGATCAAGCAGGGGCAACAAGGGTAAGGTGGTGGGGGTTCACTGATGGTTCACTACCAACCTATACTAAATAGTTTATCATAGGCAGGTAAAGTAACAATGAACAGGTTACGAAAACAGGCTATGCATCAGAAT
Source organism: Thinopyrum elongatum (assembly GCA_011799875.1). Taxonomy (NCBI): domain Eukaryota; kingdom Viridiplantae; phylum Streptophyta; class Magnoliopsida; order Poales; family Poaceae; genus Thinopyrum; species Thinopyrum elongatum. Next base: position 45,509,808 of record CM022299.1, on the reverse strand, counting down.
AGGAGCATACATTAACAGTAGCAAAATCTAATGCAAGCAGAAGAAATGGAATGTGCGATATCTGGATGCTCAAAGGGGGGGGGGGCTTGCCTGGTTGCTTTGGCAAGAAAGAGAGGTCATCAACGGGCTCCTCGTCGGTAGTGTAGTCGTACCCAGCTACAGCGTCGTCGGTATCAGCGTCTATCGAGAGAGAATGAGGGGGGAGAGAAACAATAAATTCCACGGCAATAATGCAAACAATATGTATGACATGCCTAAATGATATGTCGGGGTGTTCTACTGCCTAACTAAATGATTTAGTTAATTTAGGAATTTATCCGGATTTATTTAATCAATGTTGGGCACTATTCATTTATCGAAATCGGTCTAAAAGTTCAATGTTCACCTAGCTAGGGGCATCTGACAGGAATACGGAGTGTTCGGGTTCGTATTGAAATTCTGAGCAACTTTCATATATAAATTATGTTCATTGGAGTTACGGTTTAATTTATATGATTTTCTAAAGTTTTAAACATTTTCTGAATTTAATTATTTATTTAAATTCGAATTATCCAGAATAGTAAATGATGATGTCAGCATGACATCACCATGATGTCAGCATGACATCACCATGATGTCAGCAGGTCAAACCCAGCTGACCAGAGTCAAACCTGACAGGTGGGTCCAGTGGGACCCACATGTCAGTGACCCAGCTAATTAACCAGGTTTAATTTAAACTAAGTAAACTAATTAGCAGGTGGTGCCCAGCAGTCAGTGACATGTTAGGCTAATTTAATAATTTTTATTAACCTAATTAGTTAATTAGGCACCTGACAGGGGGGCCCATATGTCATAGACACAGGGAGAGGGGCCCCACCAGTCAGTGACTGGGCAGTGCCCAGTCAGCCAGTTGACCAAGTCAACTGGTCAACTAGGGCTGGCTTGGCCCACTGGCAGTGGCACTGGGGGTGGCCCCAGGCCAGCCACGTCGGCGGCGGCGCCAGCCGGCCACCAGAGTTGCTCCGGCGAGCACCAGAGACGGCGGCGCGGCTCGGAAATGGCGCACAGGGCACCATTGCGAGCACGGCCGGGCTCATTCGAATGGGCAGACGACGGCGGAGCGATCTGGGGTGACGGCGGGGGCTGCGGTGCTCGGTAGCGTCGACAGCGAGCAACGAGGCGGACACCGGAGTTCGGCCATCGTCGGGATCGGAGCTGGGGGCCCAAAACGAGCGGCGCGAGGTGGCTACGACGTCTACTCGATGCGGTGAGTGCAACGGTGGCACGCACGGGACCATTTGTTCACCATGGCCACGCCGGCGACGAGGCCAGGCGGCGGAGGGTGCGGCCTAACGCGGAGTGGGCGCTATGGGATGCGAGCAAGCTAATGGAGAGGGAGAGGAGGAGCAGGAGCTCACAGTGGGGCGTAGCCGTTCAGAGCGGGCGCGGGGAAGGCGTGATGCAGCCGGAATCGACGGCGAACGGCGGCGGGGATCCGAGGAGGAAGAAGATGGCGCGGGGTCGATGCAGGGCTCCCGAGGGTCGGGCTTGTGGTCGAGGAGGACGGGCTCGATGCGGCGGAGCTCGTGGACACGTCGTCGGGGCGAAAAGTTGGCGGTGGCCGCGCGGTTTAACCGCAGCCGTCCATGGCGGCGCCGGGTGAGGAAGAGGAAGGCGAGGGGAGGGGAGTTGTGGCGCTAGGGTTCGTCCGGGGGAAGCGGGGAGTTGCTCTTTATCCACGGCGCGGGCGCGGCGCGTTGTCGAGCGGCGGGCGAGGGGGGCCGGGTGCGTGAGCGCGTGTGTGTGCGGTGTGTTCGACAGTGGGGCGGCATGAGCAGTGCGGGAGGAGGGAGGAGATGCGGGGTGGGCTGGGCCGGCGCTGTAGCGAGCAGGCCCGAGTGCATAGTAGCTTTAGGCCTTTTTCTTTTTCTCGTTTTCTGTTTTCTTTTTCTTTCTGTTTTGCTAATTGTTTGGGCCCCAAATGGATTTTGTAAAAAGTGTGACCCAGTCCATAAATATCAGTGCATTATACCCTAACACCAAAAACTAGTTTGGGCGAAACATCATTTCATATTTGATTTAGATTAATTAAAAGGTTATTAAATATTATTTTCAACCACTGTTAGAGGAGGTTTGGGTTACCTAATTAATTTATTAAATGTTGGTTACAATTTTAAAATTGTCTCTGTAACATTTGTTATTTATTGAACATTTTAGTTTCTATGTTCAACAACTTTTATTTTCCACTTTCATTTAACTTTGAATTTTGACTTAGGAGTTGAAATGCAATATGATGCAAATGATGATTTGGCACTGTTAAACATGCTGACTTGTCATTATCAAAAGTGATTACTATGGCTAATGACATGGGGTGTTACACAATAACTTCATCAGTTTCAGTAATTTCATCAGTTTCAACATTCTCAAATTCTTTAGCGTTAGCAATTTGTTCATCAAGAAATTCACCTAGTGGGACACTATCATCAAGCAAAGTACTAGCTTCATCATTCATAGCAGAAGTAGCATCCTCAATTACTTGCGACATGTCTGGAATAATAGCAGGTGGTGGTGTTGCAAGCTTACTCAAAACAGAAGGCGAATCAAGTGCAGACATAGATAACAGTTCCTTAGCTCCCCTCGTCTTAGGGGAACGATCTTGGTTCTATCATCCTTAAGGTTCTTCATAGTGATCAACAGATATAAAACCCAAGTAACTCAGCAAATATAGCTATGCTCCCCGGCAACTGCGCTAGAAAAAGGTCTTGATAACCCACAAGTATAGGGGATCGCAACACTTTTCGTGGGTAGAGTATTCGACCCAAATTTATTATTTCGACACAAGGGGAGCCAAAGATTAGTAGTTGAGTTGCCAATTCAACCACACCTGGGGACTAAAATATCTGCAGCAGAGTGATCAGTAGAACAGTAGTATGGTAATTTGATAGCAAGAGCAATGATAGTAATAGTAATAGTAGCGATAGCAGCAATAGTTTTGTAACAGTTGTGACAGTAGCAGCAACAGTAGTAACTTAGCAAAGAACAATATGTGAAAAACTCGTAGGCATTTGATCGGTAATTTCGTTGGATGACATTCATCATGTAACAGTTATAACATAGGGCGACACAGAACTAGCTCCAATTCATCAATGTAATGTAGCCATGTATTCCGTATATAGTCATACGTGATTATGGAAAAGAACTTGCTGGCATCTTTTGTCCTACGCTCTCGTGGCTGTGGGGTCCATAAGGCAACTAAGGGATATTAATGCATCCTTTCATAGAGAATAGGAACAAAACATTATCACTTAGTGAATACATGAACTCCTCAAACTACGGTAATCACCGAAAAGAATCCCAATTATTGTCAACTTGGGGTATGCAGATCATAACACGTAGCAGGTGCATACAACTTGCAAGATCAGATCAAGAACACAAATATATTCATGGAAACATAAAGGGTTCAGATCTGAAATCATGGCACTCGGGCCCTAGTGACAAGCATTAAGCATAGCAACATCATAGCAACATCATTCTCAGAATATAGTGGATACTAGGGATCAAGCCCCAACAAAACTAACTCGATTAGATGATAAATCTCATCCAACCCATCACCGTCCAGCAAGCCTACGAAGGAATTTATGGCACCCCGGCTCAGAGAGACCGGAACACCCCGTATTCCAGCCTAGAGATCAAGTCTTTTAGAATATGGCATTGCTTGGCATAGAACAAATCAACTCTTATTACAAATACTTGGGGTACAAAGGTTTGAGTATTACAACAGAATAGCTCGGCTCGGTGACACTATGCCTGCGAATGTAGCTCTATGCTAGTAGCAGAACAACTCGAAGCAACGGAATAACTTCTAGCAGTGGAATGACGACGACAGCGATGGACTCCACTCTGCAGGGACTCGGGCTGGAATGCTTATCCTAGCTCAGAAACTCGGGATCCTCGGCAATCAAACAAACACGGCATGACCTGCAAACTGGCATGACATGCCAGGTGAGTACTTTGAATGAACTAGCAAGCTCACAGCAATCAAAAGCAATCAAGACACACAACAACATGGCATTTACAGGTTAAAGATCAAAGATGAGCATGATATCACTAGCACAACATAAGCATGGCACGAACATATGAACATGATGATACTAGTATTCAGCATGTTTAAACTATCATGATTCAACTTACTCTGCTAGGGGGTTATCTCGTAACCACCACATGTATCAACTTACCAACCTGGGCATCACACGATCACCTCAGGAACAACAAAGCTTGGTCTTACAATACCATAGTGATCACCTAACCACAAGGATCTTGATCTTTACCCAGGATCATCACATGACAATATAAACATCAACCAACCTCGGTACCCATGATACCATTGTGATCCTCTCGCGATCACATAAAGATCAACCAACTTCTTTCCTCATCAAACCGGGGTTGTTTATTAATTAGGTTATTATTACTGTTGACCCATAGTGTGACCTACTACGAACTGGGCCCATATCCACGGACGCGGCTATTGATAGATTATACTCTCTGTAGAGGATAGTACACTGTACCCACACTACAGAACCCAAGGCCTCGTGCTCTCATTCGGGTGGACCAACGGTGTTCTGACAAAACCGATGTACTGCATGACACTCTCCCGGCCACTACGACCAATTGTTCTTGACCTGTTTCCACACGACATTAAGATTAGAGTGGTGCTTTCTGAATGTTTTGCCGATTTTTATGGCATGTGTGCTAGCAAACTGAGCTAAGGGTGCTTCATCTCTGTCCTTCAGCTTCTATTCTTATGACAATTAAATAGAGGATCTATTCCTTGCCCCCTGCTCTAGGTTGTTTCAATTGATATTTGTCTCATACAACACTCTGAGTATAAATGTGTTGATTTAATCCCGATGATGATGTTGTAGTATAAGGTGGATAGGATATTCCTATTTAATCCAAAAGGAATAATTTTGTTTCATCATGTCCTGGTTTACCCATGTCAGATTGTTTTTGGTTTGTACTTTGGACCATGTGTGTTTCTCACATGAACTAGTGTTGTTGTAACATGAACTGTAGTAGGTCGTTGCTATCTAACTGTGATCATTGCAAGGAGGAACCACTGTTTGGCTTCAGTCCTTCCCAGTTGATCATTTTTATGGCCCATATGCATGCTAAATGTTGGTTGACTTGGAATGACATGCATGAAAACTTGAGGGCATTCATACTAAATAGCACTTCTTAATTTTCATGCAGACTTGCTCTAGCTCTGCTTAATTTTCATGCATGTTTGTTCTCGGACTTGATCTTACTAAATAGCACCCGATTCATGCTGTTTGATGAACCTGTACCCGCGTCGGGAGACTAGCAGGGAACTTGCAAACTTCAGTTTTCTCACCAGTGACACTTATCCTGCTGTTCATGTCCATACAACATTTGTCCTGGTTCTATGTTACAGCTGCTGCAAACAATTTATTAATGTGGGATGTGGCTCTATGTCCAGTTCTGTTTCTCTTCTAAAGAAATCCCCTCTGCCTCTGGTGTGCATAAGTTGATTGTTCTGTCTCTATATTATTGTGCAGATTGGCCAAGTGTTCGTCGATCTGCAAGCCGATTTAAGAGCTGGATTGGCCAGTCCAATTCAACACGGAGCTGAGTGTATGTTGAAACTTTTCGTCCACTCCTCCATGTGGTACGCATGCATTTCTGTTGCTATTGCTCGCACTTTGTTCCTGATGTATTCCTTTGACAAATGAAACTAGCAGCATCAAAGTCCATAATATCCACACCAAAATGCATTGGCATGCTGAACCCTTCCTTACTTAATTCCCATTGAGCAAAGATATTGAACTATGATGATTTGGTTGCAGTATTGCATTGCTGGTGTTTCATGCCATATTCATCATGTCCTGCTCACATGCCTTATGATTGACTAACTTTGATTTGTATTTCTAGCACTGCCCTATCTCAGTAAACTGTTCATTTTTTCAATGCCTAAAGTACTATCTCCTAGTATTCTAGAATTTTGATAGCTTCATGGACCTTTACTCTAACATGTTGTAATTCCAACAAAGCGCCTCACAGAAGTTACTTTGTGGTCTACTAGCTTGCAAGCCTGATGCTTTGTTGTCTGTTCTCATTTCTTAAGTTTGAAATGTTTCAAACTCCTGTGAATCCCTAGCCTAGACTACATCTGTATGCACCTTATTAGTGAGAAATACATTGGTCATATAAATATCTTGGGAACTATATCTGCCTCCATATGTTCTTGCCAGCATTAAATGTTGCAAGTACACGTTAGAAATGCAGAATTGTGATATTGTGCTGGGAGCACTCTTGCTATAGTCATCAATTAGATTTTAGCTTTGCATCTTCACTGGTTTAACTGTTGGTTTACATTGAAACTGTTAAGCAAGTATCAAATTGAGTGCATAGTGTGTGATACGTCTCTGGCGTATCTACTTTTCCTAATGCTTTTGCTCTTGTTCTGGACTCTAATTTGCATGATTTGAATGAAACCAACCCGAACTGACGCTGTTTTCAGCAAAAATACCATGGAATAAAATAAAAGTTCTCGGAATGGAACGAAACTTTTTGGAAATTTTTTATGGAATAAAATAAAAATACTGGACCAAGAACCACAGGAGGGGGGCCCCTGGGTGAGCACAACCCACCAGGGCGCGCCCCCCTCCTGGCACACCCAGGTGGGTTGTCCCCACCTGGTGGCCCCGCAGACCCTATCTCCGACGCTGTAAAATCACATTTTCGGAGAAAAAAATCAGAGAAAAAGAATTATCGCGTTTCGCAATACGGAGCCGACGCCACCTCCTGTTCTTCATCGGAAGGCTAGATCTGGAGCCCGTTTGGGGCTCCGGAGAGGGGAATCTTCGATCTTCGACATCACCAACCCTTCTCCATTGCCAATTCCATGATGCTCCTCACCAAGAGTGAGTAATTACTTCGTAGGCTCGCTGGTCGGTGTGGGAGTTGGATGAGATTCATCTTGTAATCGAGTTAGTTTTCCTAGGGCTTGAACCCTAGTATCCATTATGTTCTGAGATTGATGTTGCCATGACTTTGCCATGCTTAATGCTTGTCACTTTGCGCCTGGGTGCCATGATTTCAGATCTGAACCGTTTAAGTTATCACCATTATATATATGTTCTAGATCCGATCTTGCAAGTTATAGTCACCTTTTACGTGTTATGATCCGTAAATCCCGGAGTGACAGTATTCGGGATACTTTCCGGTGATGACCGTAGTTTGAGGAGTTCATGTATTCACTATGTGCTAATGCTTTGTTCCAGTTATCTATTAAAAGGAGGCCTTAATATCCCTTAGTTTCCTTGTGGACCCTGCTGCCATGGGAGGGTAGGACAAAAGATGTCATGCAAGTTCTTTCCATAAGCACGTATGACTATTTACGGAATACATGCCTACATTATATTTATGAACTGGAGCTAGTTTTGTATCGCCCTAGGTTATGCCTGTTATATGATGACTATCACCCAAAAAATTCACCGATCCAATGCGTACGAATTTTCCACATATTGTTCTTGCTAAGTTACTACAGTTGTTGCTACTGTTACGCTTGCTCCAAAATCATTGCTATCACGGTTACCGTTACTGCTACTATCATCACTACTATCAAAACTATCATATTACTGTGCTACTAATCATATTGCTGTAGATAATTAATCTCCAGGTGTGGTTGAATTGACAACTCAGCTGGTAATACTTGCAAATATTCTTTGGCTCCCCTTCTGTCGAATCTATAAATTTGGGTTGAATACTCTACCCTCAAAAACTGTTGCGATGCCCTATACTTTTGGGTTATCAAGACCTTTTTTTGGTGCCATTGCCGGGGAACATAGCAATATTTGTTCAGTCACTTGGGATTATTATCTATTTATCACTATGAAGAATCTGAAGGATACAAAAACCAAGATCGTTCCCTCTAGGACGAGGGGAGGTAAGGAACTGCCATCACACTCTGCACTTGATTCACCTTCTGTTTTGAGTAGACTTGCAACACCACCACATGCTATTAATCCTGATATGTCGGAAGTTATTGATGATGCTACTTCTATGAATGCTACTCATGATGATGCTAGTACCTTGCTTGATGATGGTGTGCCACTAGGTGACTTTCTTGATGAACAAATTGCTAGAGCTAAAGATATTGAGAATGTTGAAACTGATGAAATTGTTGAAACTGATGAAATGCATGACACTGAAAATCTTGAAACACCTATTAGACCTAGCTCTGCTAGATATGAATTGCCTAAGCTACCTGAAGGTTATGTTATGGATGAGGAGACAACTAGAGATTTTCTTGCTTGCAATGATAGAGATGATCTTAAGAAATTATTATGCAAACTGAAAGAAAAATCTTTGAATGCTAGAATGAAATGTGATCCTAAGTTTGCTACTTCACCTGTCTTTGTTGATGATAAGGAATATGAATTCCCTGTCGACCCAGAGTTAATTACTTTGGTTGAATCTGATCCTTTCCATGGTTATGAAACTGAGACTGTTGTGGCACACCTTACTAAACTAAATGATATAGCCACCTTGTTTGCTCACGACGAGAACATTCACTACTACTATATTCTCAAATTATTTCCATTCTCATTAAATGGTGATGCTAAGATATGGTACAATACTCATGCTCCTGGTTGTGTGCGTAGGCCCCAGGATATGATTTATTACTTCTCTGAAAAATATTTTCCTGCTCATAAGAAACAAGCTGCCTTACAAGAAATATTTAACTTTGTGCAAATTGAAGAAGAGAGTCTCCCACAAGCTTGGGGGAGTCTTCTCCAATTGCTTAATGCTTTGCCTGATCATCCACTTAAGAAAAATGAAATACTTGATATTTTCTATAATGGACTAACCGATGCTTCTAGGGACTTCCTAGATAGTTGTGCTGGTTGTGTTTCCAGGGAACGAACTGTTGGACAAGCTGAGGAATTATTGAATAATATATTGAAAAATTATGATGATTGGACTCTTCCTGATCTACCGCTTAAGCCCACTCCAAAGAAGAGGCGTATCTTATATCTCAGTCCAGAACATATGCAAGAGGCAAAGAAATCTATGAAGGAAAAAGGTATTAAAGCAGAGGATGTTAAAAATTTACCTCCTATTGAAGAAATACATGGACTTGACACACCACCACCCAAGGTGGTAGAGGTAAACTCTTTAATGAAATTTGATGAAAGTGACATCCCTTACAATAAACATCCTAGTCAATGCCTTTATGAGTTTCACAATTACATTAGAAAGCAAGATCACTTCAATGAAAATGTTATGAAACAATTGAAATACAACTCCGATTGCTCGCTTGAGTTACTTGTTATTTAGAATCTCCAATGATGTTAGAGGTGTAGGAAAACATGCCTCTATGGTTCATACTCAGTTAGAACAAGTTGCTAAATCTCAAAGAGAACTGCTTGATGAAATGAATAATAATATGAATGATCATGAAGTTAGAGTAATCACTCAGGAACGACTTTATCCCGAGGGACACCCTAAAAGAATTGAACAAGACTCTCAAAGAATCAAAACTGATGCACCTAGTCCATCTAAAAAGAAGAAGAAAAAGATAAATGATAGGACTTTGCATGCCTCTAGTGAACCTGAGATAGAAAAACCTCCTGAAATTAATAATGATGTTTTTATTTCTGATGCTGAAACTCAGTATGGTAGTAAACATTCATCTAGTGATAATGAAAAAGATAATGATCATGTTCATGAATACACTCAACCAGACAATGATAAACAACCAGATAATGATGTTGAAATAGAACTAGCTGTTGATCTTGATAACCCATAATCTAAAAATAAAAGATATGATAAATTAATCTTTGTTGCTAGAAAACATGGAAGAGAAAGAGAACCATGGGTTCAAAAACCCATACCCTTTCCACCTAAGTCAACTAAGAAAATAGATAATGAAGAATTTGAACGCTTTGTTGAAATGCTTAGGCCAGTCTTTTGGCACACTTGCTTGACTGATATTTTAAGGGTTAATTAGATAAATGCCACTCCAATTAAGGCGATTCATAAAAATACCACTGCAATTTCCAAACTTTGAAAAATGCCACTGCAATTTTTGCAAACTTTGAAAAATGCCACTCCAGACTTCAAAAAATGCCAATGGAAATCGCATGAAATGGCATTTTTCAAAGTTTGGAAATTGCAGTGGCATTTCTCGGGATCGCCAGATTTGGAGTGGCATTTATCAAATTAACCCATATTTTAAAGATGGCCCCTTATGCAAAATATATTAAAGACATCATCGCCAATAAAAGAAAGATACCTAAAGCTGAAATCTCCACCATGCTTGCTAACTATTCTTTTAAGGATGGAGTACCTAAAAAACTTGGAGATCCGGGAATACCAACTATACCTTGATCCATCAAAAGAAATTATGTTAAAACTGCTTTGTGTGATTTAGGAGCTAATGTTAGTGTTATGCCTTTCTCCTTATATAAAAGACTTGATTTGAATAAACTCACACCTACTGAAATATCTTTGCAAATGGCTGACAAATCAACTGCCATACTATCGGTATTTGTGAGGACGTGCCCCTTGTTGTTGCAAATGTTACTATTTTAAGTGACTTTGTTATACTTGAGATGCCCGAGGATGACAACATGTCGATTATCCTTGGTAGACCCTTCTTGAATATTGCAGGGGCTGTTATTGATTGCAATAAAAGCAAGGTCACTTTTCATATCAATGGTAATGAGCATTCGGTGCACTTTTCGAAGAAACAATTCCAAGTGAATGGTATTAATGTTATTGAAAAATCTCCGACACTCACTATTGGAAGTTTTCAACTACCTCTACCTACTGCTAAAAAGAAATATGAAATGCTTATTGTTGGGGACATGCATATCCCCTTTGAGGTAACTTAGTGTTTTACGAAAGTTCTTCGGTTTCATGCTAATCGAAGGTGGTTGTTAATAAGACTTGATCAACCTTATTAATGGATCATTTTTTAGAGGTATGAAGTTGATGAATTTAGTAAGCACAACCTTCTGCTCCCAACTTTTATTTTCTGTTTTTCTTAGTTAAATAAAATAAAATGCCATATTTTGTCTATTTTCTGAATTTCCCGTGCAATAAAAAATGACCCAAAAATAAAAGTTCTCAGAATGTCCTGAAAATTTAATACGTTTTTTCTGAATATTTAAGAATTTATAGTGCAAATAACATCAGAGGGGGTGCACCAGGTGGGCACAACCCACCTGGGCGTGCCAGCAGCCCCCGGCGCGCCCTAGTGGGTTGTGGTCCCCACGTGGGCCCCCTCACTTATCTCAATAGCCCATGTGATCACCTACCTCCAAAAAAAATCACCATTGCTCTCTCTCTCGTGTTCTTGCTCTCAAACCCACGGATTTTGATCTCTTTGCTCGAAGCTCCATTTCTGAAACTGTTTTGGGGGATTGCTGCTTGGTATGTGACTCCTCCATTGCTCCAATTAGTTTTTGCTTTAGTAGTTTATATTTTGAATACTTAGCTACTCTTGGTGCTGCTATAGATGAGCTTGCATGTTGAATTCTTAGAGTTCTAAGTAGTTTGTGTTGGAAATATGCCCTAGAGGCAATAATAAAGTGGTTATTATTATATTTCCTTGTTCATGATAATTGCCTATTGTTCATGCTATAATTGTGTTATCCGGAAATCGTAATACATGTGTGAATACATAGACCACAACATGTCCCTAGTGAGCCTCTAGTTGACTAGCTCGTTGATCAATAGATGGTTACGGTTTCCTGGCCATGGACATTGGATGTCGTTGATAACGGGATCACATCATTAGGAGAATGATGTGATGGACAAGACCCAATCCTAAGCATAGCACTAGATCGTGTAGTTCGTCTGCTAAAGCTTTTCTAATGTCAAGTATCATTTCCTTAGACCATGAGATTGTGCTACTCCCGGATACCGTAGGAATGCTTTGGGTGTATCAAACATCACAACGTAACTGGGTGACCATAAAGGTGCACTACAGGTATCTTCGAAAGTGTCTGTTGGGTTGGCACGAATCGAGACTGGGATTTGTCACTCCGTATGACGGAGAGGTATCTCTGGGCCCACTCGGTAATGCATCATCATAATGAGCTCAATGTGACTAAAGAGTTAGCCACGGGATCATGCGTTACGGAACGAGTAAAGAGACTTGCCGGTAACGAGATTGAACAAGGTATAGGGATACCGACGATCGAATCTCGGGCCAGTATCATACCGGTAGACAAAGGGAATTGTATACGGGATTGATTGAATCCTCGACATCGTGGTTCATCCGATGAGATCATCGTGGAACATGTGGGAACCAACATGGGTATCCAGATCCCGCTGTTGGTTATTGGCCGGAGAGATGTCTCGGTCATGTCTGCATGGTTCCCAAACCCGTAGGGTCTACACACTTAAGGTTCGGTGACGCTAGGGTTGTTATGGGAAATAGTATGAGGTTACCGAATGTTGTTCGGAGTCCCGGACGTCACGAGGAGTTCTGGAATGGTCCGGAGGTGAAGATTTATATATGGGAAGTCATCATACGGTCACCGGAAGTGTTCGGGGGTTTTCCGGTATTGTACCGGGACCACCGAAGGGGTTTTGGGGGTCCACCGGGAGGGTCCTCCTGCCCCGGAGGGCCCTATGGGCTGTATGGGGGAGGGAACCAGCCCCTAAGTGGGCTGGGCGCCATCCCCCCTAGGGCCCATGTGCCTAGGGTTGGGGAAACCCTAAAGGGGGGCGCCCCCCTTGGCTTGGGGGGCAAGCCCACTCCCCCTGGCCGCCGCCCCCCCTCTAGATCTGATCTAGAGGGGCCGGCCCCCTTCCCCCTTGGCCCTATAAATAGAGGGGAGGAGGGAGGGCAGCAGCACCTCATCCAAGGCGCAGCCCTCCCCCTCTCCAACACCCCCTCCTCCTCCGTTTGAGCTTGGCGAAGCCCTGCCGGAGAACTGCAAGTTCCACCACCACGCCGTCGTGCTGCTGGAACTGTCTTCCCCAACCTCTCCCTCCTCCTTGCTGGATCAAGGCACGGGAGACGTCACCGGGCTGCATGTGTGTTGAACGCGGAGGCACCGTTGTTCGGTGCTTAGATCAGAATCGACCGCGATCTGAATCGCTGCGTGCACGACTCCTCCAACCGCGTTCTTGCAACGCTTCCGCATCGCGATATTCAAGGGTATGAAGATGCACTCCTCTCTCTCTCGTTGCTAGTCTCTCCATAGATTGATCTTGGTGATGTGTAGGATTTTTTTTGATTTACTACTACGTTCGCCAACAGTGGCATCATGAGCCAGGTCTATGCATAGTTTCTTACACGAGTAGAACACAAGTTGTTGTGGGCGTCGATTTTGTCAATTTACTTGCCTTTACTAGTCTTATCTTGATTCGGCGGCATCGTGGGATGAAGCGGCCCGGACCGACCTTACACGTACGCTTACGTGAGACAGGTTCCACCGACTGACATGCACTAGTTGCATAAGGTGGCTAGCGGGTGTCTGTCTCTCCCACTTTAGTAGGATCGGATTCGATGAAAAGGGTCCTTATGAAGGGTAAATAGAAATTGGCATATCACGTTGTGGTTTTGGCGTAGGTAAGAAACGTTCTTGCTAGAAACCTATAGCAGCCACGTAAAAAAAAATTTGCAACAACAATTAGAGGACGTCTAACTTGTTCTTGCGGCATATGCCGTGTGATGTGATATGGCCAAAAGGATGTGATGAATGCTATATGTGATGTATGAGATTGATCATGTTCTTGTAATAGGAATCACGACTTGCATGTCGATGAGTATGACAACCGGCAGGAGCCATAGGAGTTGTCTTAATTTATTATATGACCTGCGTTTCAATGAAAACGCCATGTAATTACTTTACTTTATTGCTAACCGTTAGCCATAGTAGTAGAAGTAATAGTTGGCGAGACAACTTCACGAAGACACAATGATGGAGATCATGATGATGGAGATCATGGTGTCATGCCGATGACGATGATGATCATGGTGCCCCGAAGATGGAGATCAAAAGGAGCAAAATGATATTGGCCATATCATGTCACTTTATGATTTGCATGTGATGTTTATAATGTTTACATCTTATTTGCTTAGAACGACGGTAGCATAAATAAGATGATCCCTCGCTAAAATTTCAAGAAAGTGTTTCCCCTAACTGTGCACCGTTGCGAAGGTTCGTTGTTTCGAAGCACCATGTGATGATCGGGTGTGATAGATTCTAACGTTTGAATACAACGGGTGTAAGCCAGATTTACACATGCAAAACACTTAGGTTGACTTGACGAGCCTAGCATGTACAGACATGGCCTCGGAACACGGAAGACCGAAAGGTCGAACATGAGTCGTATAGAAGATACGATCAACATAGAGATGTTCACCGTTGATGACTAGTCCGTCTCACGTGATGATCGGACACGGCCTAGTCGATTCGGATCATGTATCACTTAGATGACTAGAGGGATGTCTATCTGAGTGAGAGTTCGTTGAATAATTTGATTAGATGAACTTAATTATCATGAACTTAGTCTAAAATCTTTACAATATGTCTTGTAGATCAAATGGCCCACGCTAATGTTGCCCTCAACTTCAACGCGTTCCTAGAGAAAACCAAGCTGAAAGACGATGGTAGCAACTACACGGACCGGGTCCGTAACCTGAGGATCATCCTCATAGCTGCCAAGAAAGCTTATGTCCTTGAAGCACCGCTAGGTGACGCACCTGTTTTCCCGGCAACTCAAGACGTTATGAACGCCTGGCAGTCGCGTAGTGATGATTACTCCCTGGTTCAGTGCGGCATGCTTTACAGCTTAGAACTGGGGCTCCAAAAGCGTTTTGAGCAACACGGAGCATATGAGATGTTCCAAGAGCTGAAAATGGTTTTCCAAGCTCATGCCCGGGTCGAGAGATATGAAGTCTCTGACAAGTTCTACAGTTGTAAGATGGAGGAGAATAGTTCTGTCAGCGAGCATTTAGTCAAAATGTCTGGATTGCACAACCACTTGTCTCAGCTGGGAGTTAATCTCCCGGATGACGCGGTCGTTGACAGAATCCTTCAGTCGCTTCCACCTAGCTACAAGAGCTTTGTGATGAACTTCAATATGCAGGTGATGGAAAACACCATTCCTGAGGTATATTCAATGCTGAAATCAGCGGAGGTGGAGATCAAAAAGGAACATCAAGTGTAGATGGTGAATAAAACAACTAAGTTCAAGAAAGGCAAGGGTAAAAAGAACTTCAAGAAGGATGGCAAGGGAGTTGCCGCACCAGGTAAGCAAGCTACCGGGAAGAAGCCAAAGAATGGACCCAAGCCTGAGACTGAATGCTTTTATTGCAAGGGAAACGGTCACTGGAAGCGGAACTGCCCCAAGTACTTAGCGGATAAGAAGGCCGGCAATACCAAAGGTATATGTGATATACATGTTATTGATGTGTACCTTACCAGCGCTCGTAGTAGCTCCTGGGTATTTGATACCGGTGCGGTTGCTCATATTTGTAACTCAAAACAGGAGCTGCGGAATAAGCGGAGACTGGCGAAGGACGAGGTGACGATGCGCGTCGGGAATGGTTCCAAGGTCGATGTGATCGCCGTCGGCACGCTACCTCTACATCTGCCTACGGGATTAGTTTTAAACCTCAATAATTGTTATTTAGTACCGGCTTTGAGCATGAACATTGTATCAGGATCTCGTTTGATGCGAGATGGCTACTCATTTAAATCCGAGAATAATGGTTGTTCTATTTATATGAGAGATATGTTTTATGGTCACGCCCCACTGGTCAATGGTTTATTTTTATTGAATCTCGAACGTGATGTTACACATATTCATAGTGTGAATGCCAAAAGATGTAAGGTTGATAATGATAGTCCCACATACTTGTGGCACTGCCGCCTTGGTCACATTGGTGTCAAACGCATGAAGAAACTCCATGCAGATGGACTTTTGGAGTCTCTTGATTATGAATCATTTGACACGTGCGAACCATGCCTGATGGGCAAAATGACCAAGACTCCGTTCTCCGGAACAGTGGAGCGAGCAACCAACTTATTGGAAATCATACATACTGATGTGTGCGGTCCAATGAGCATTGAGGCTCGTGGTGGTTATCGTTATGTTCTCACCCTCACTGATGACTTAAGTAGATATGGGTATGTCTACTTGATGAAACATAAGTATGAGACCTTCAAAATGTTCATGGAATTTCAGAGTGAGGTTGAGAATCAACGTGACAGGAAAATAAAGTTCTTACGATCAAATCGTGGAGGGGAATATTTGAGTCACGAGTTTGGCACGCACTTAAGGAAATGTGGAATTGTTTCACAACTCACGCCGCCTGGAACACCTCAGCGTAATGGTGTGTCCGAATGTCGTAATCGCACTCTATTGGATATGGTACGATCTATGATGTCTCTTACCGATCTACCGCTATCATTTTGGGGTTATGCTTTAGAGACTGCCGCATTCACTTTAAATAGGTCTCCGTCGAAATCCATTGAGACGACACCGTATGAATTATGGTTTGGGAATAAACCTAAGCTGTCGTTTCTCAAAGTTTGGGGATGCGATGCTTATGTCAAGAAACTTCAACCTGAAAAGCTCGAACCCAAATCGGAAAAATGCATCTTCATAGGATACCCTAAGGAAACTATTGGGTATACCTTCTACCTTAGATCCGAAGGCAAGATCTTTGTTGCCAAGAATGGATCCTTTCTGGAGAAAGAGTTTCTCTCGAAAGAAGTAAGTGGGAGGAAAGTAGAGCTTGATGAGGTAACCCCTCTTGAACCGGAGAGTAGCGCTGCTCAGGAAGTTGTTTCTGTGGTGCCTGCACCGACTAGAGAGGAAGTTAATGATGATGATCTTGAAACTTCGGATCAAGTTGCTACTGAAATTCGTAGGTCCACAAGGACACGTTCCGCACCAGAGTGGTACGGCAACCCTGTCCTGGAAATCATGTTGTTAGACAACGGTGAACCTTCGAACTATGAAGAAGCGATGGCGGGCCCGGATTCCAACAAATGGCTAGAAGCCATGAAATCCGAGATAGGATCCATGTATGAAAACGAAGTATGGACTTTGACAAACTTGCCCGATGATCAGCAAGCCATAGAGAACAAATGGATCTTTAAGAAGAAGACAGACGCGGATGGTAATGTGACCATCTATAAGGCTTGACTTGTCGCTAAGGGTTATCGACAAGTTCAAGGGCTTGACTACGATGAGATCTTCTCACCCGTAGCGAAGCTGAAGTCTGTCCGAATCATGTTAGCAATTGCCGCATTCTATGATTATGAGATATGGCAAATGGACGTCAAAACGGCATTCCTTAATGGTTTCCTTAAGGAAGAATTGTATATGATGCAGCCGGAAGGTTTTGTCGATCCTAATAATGCTGACAAGGTATGCAAGCTCCAGCGCTCAATCTATGGGATGGTGCAAGCATCTCGGAGTTGGAACATTCGCTTTGATGAGATGATCAAAGCGTTTGGGTTTACACAGACTTATGGAGAAGCCTGTGTTTACAAGAAAGTGAGTGGGAGCTCTGTAGCATTTCTCATATTATATGTGGATGACATACTATTAATGGGAAATGATATAGAATTCTTGGAAAGCATAAAGGCCTACTTGAATAAGTGTTTTTCAATGAAGGACCTTGGAGAAGCTGCTTACATATTAGGCATCAAGATCTATAGAGATAGATCGAGATGCCTCATTGGTCTTTTGCAAAGCACATACCTTGACAAGATATTGAAGAAGTTCAATATGGATCAGTCCAAGAAGGGGTTCTTGCCTGTATTGCAAGGTGTGAGATTGAGCACGGCTCAATGCCCGACCTCGGCAGAAGATAGAGAAAAGATGAGTGTCATCCCCTATGCCTCAGCCATAGGGTCTATTATGTATGCCATGCTGTGTACCAGACCTGATGTGAACCTCGTCGTAAGTTTGGTAGGAAGGTACCAAAGTAATCCCGGCATGGAACACTGGACAGCGGTCAAGAACATCCTGAAGTACCTGAAAAGGACTAAGGATATGTTTCTCATTTATGGAGGTGACGAAGAGAACGTCGTAAAGGGTTACGTCGATGCTAGCTTCGACACAGATCTGGATGACTCTAAGTCACAAACCGGATACGTGTATATTTTGAATGGTGGGGCAGTCAGCTGGTGCAGTTGCAAGCAAAGCGTCGTGGCGGGATCTACATGTGAAGCGGAGTACATAGCAGCCTTGGAGGCAGCACAGGAACCAGTCTGGATGAAGGAGTTCATCACCGACCTAGGAGTTATTCCCAATGCGTCGGGCCCAATGACTCTCTTCTGTGACAACACTGGAGGTATTGCCCTTGCCAAGGAGCCCAGATTTCACAAGAAGACCAGGCATATCAAGCGCCGCTTCAACTCCATTCGTGAACATGTTCAAGATGGAGACATAGATATTTGTAAAGTGCATACGGATCTGAATGTCGCAGATCCGTTGACTAAACCTCTTCCACGAGCAAAACATGATCAACACCAGAACTCTATGGGTGTTCGATTCATCACAATGTAACTAGAATATTGACTCTAGTGCAAGTGGGAGACTGTTGGAAATATGCCCTAGAGGCAATAATAAAGTGGTTATTATTATATTTCCTTGTTCATGATAATTGTCTATTGTTCATGCTATAATTGTGTTATCCGGAAATCGTAATACATGTGTGAATACATAGACCACAACATGTCCCTAGTGAGCCTCTAGTTGACTAGCTCGTTGATCAATAGATGGTTACGGTTTCCTGACCATGGACATTGGATGTCGTTGATAACGGGATCACATCATTAGGAGAATGATGTGATGGACAAGACCCAATCCTAAGCATAGCACTAGATCGTGTAGTTCGTCTGCTAAAGCTTTTCTAATGTCAAGTATCATTTCCTTAGACCATGAGATTGTGCAACTCCCGGATACCGTAGGAATGCTTTGGGTGTATCAAACGTCACAACGTAACTGGGTGACCATAAAGGTGCACTACAAGTATCTCCGAAAGTGTCTGTTGGGTTGGCACGAATCGAGACTGGGATTTGTCACTCCGTATGACGGAGAGGTATCTCTGGGCCCACTCGGTAAGGCATCATCATAATGAGCTCAATGTGACTAAAGAGTTGGCCACGGGATCATGCGTTACGGAACGAGTAAAGAGACTTGCCGGTAACGAGATTGAACAAGGTATAGGGATACCGACGATCGAACCTCGGGCAAGTATCATACCGGTAGACAAAGGGAATTGTATACGGGATTGATTGAATCCTCGACATCGTGGTTCATCCGATGAGATCATCGTGGAATATGTGGGAGCCAACATGGGTATCCAGATCCCGCTGTTGGTTATTGGCCGGAGAGATGTCTCGGTCATGTCTGCATGGTTCCCGAACCCGTAGGGTCTACACACTTAAGGTTCGGTGACGCTAGGGTTGTTATGGGAAATAGCATGTGGTTACCGAATGTTGTTCGGAGTCCCGGATGAGATCCCGGACGTCATGAGGAGTTCCAGAATGGTTCGGAGGTGAAGATTTATATATGGGAAGTCATCATACGGTCACCGGAAGTGTTCGGGGGTTTTCCGGTATTGTACCGGGACCATCGAAGGGGTTCCGGGGGTCCACCGGGAGGGTCCACCTGCCCCGGAGGGCCCTATGGGCTGTATGGGGGAGGTAACCAGCCCCTAAGTGGGCTGGGCGCCATCCCCTAAGTGGGCTGGGCGCCATCCCCCCCTAGGGCCCATGTGCCTAGGGTTGTGGAAACCCTAAAGGGGGGCGCCCCCCTTGGCTTGGGGGGCAAGCCCCCTCCCCCTGGCCGCCGCCCCCCCTCTAGATCTGATCTAGACGGTCCGGCCCCCTTCCCCCTTGGCCGTATAAATAGAGGGGAGGAGGGAGGGCAGCAGCACCTCATCCAAGGCGCAGCCCTCCCCCTCTCCAACACCCCCTCCTCCTCCGTTTGAGCTTGGCGAAGCCCTGCCGGAGAACTGCAAGTTCCACCACCACGCCGTCGTGCTGCTGGAGCTGTCTTCCCCAACCTCTCCCTCCTCCTTGCTGGATCAATGTGCGGGAGATGTCACTGGGCTGCACGTGTGTTGAACGCGGAGGCACCGTTGTTCGGTGCTTAGATCGGAATCGACCGCGATCTGAATCGCTGCGTGCACGACTCCTCCAACCGCGTTCTTGCAACGCTTCCGCATCGCGATCTTCAAGGGTATGAAGATGCACTCCTCTCTCTCTCATTGCTAGTCTCTCCATAGATTGATCTTGGTGATGCGTAGGAAATTTTTTGATTTACTACTACGTTCCCCAACAGTTTGAATGCTCAATATGGCCTCTATGCATCCCTATGAGTAGTTGCTATCAATCTTGTGAAGTTTTGTTGACAAAAATTTTGTGACCCAATTTTTTTTCCTGTAAGTTGTACGCAAGTATGATGAACCTCTTTGGAAGGATTTCTTCGAGGGGGAGGTCCTCGGAGGCATCTTCTAGTAGTGGCTCAACCCATCAGTCTTATGTTGAACCAATTGCAAGTTCAATACAGGATGCCGCCACCAAATCATGCTTATGGCTGTGCGACGATTTCATGGTGATGGCAGGTATTAAAGAAGAATTTGAGCAATATGTTCAAAATGCCGAGCTCGGTCCCTACATTGAAGATAAGTGCAACCAGCATCTCAGTCTCAAAGAATCGTTTAATAAAGAGTTTAAATTTCATCCTCGTGAGTCTAGAGTTTCGTTTAAACATTATGACCGTTCAATTACCATGCCTCTAGACGCGTTTAGTGGTGTGTGTAAAATTCCATTTTGGGGTTTGTTGGACGAACCACCAAGGTCTGAGTATGAGTCACTTTTGACTAGTCTTTGCTACGATGAGAATAGAGGGGTGACACATGGTAGAATAAAAAGTATTCATTTCCCATCAATTCAATACTTTGCATTGTTTAATGGAAAATGCATCGTAGGCAAACAAGACTGTAGTACACTATGTGCTCCTGACTTGAGCCTCATACACACTACTCTCACCGGTGTTAAATGTTATAAGCTTGGAGCGATTGTTGCATGCAGATTGCAACACAACGCCGGTAGTGGATATTTTTATGGTGGGATTTATGCTTCACGTTTAGCAGAGGAGTTTTGTGTATCACTTTGGCCTAATGACCCCATCCTACTTACTCAGCACTTAGACTTTGAGGCCATCAAGCACCATAAGTTCCTTGAGGGTGAGATCACTGATTATACTTATAACCTGCTGTTCAATAAAGTTCACATTGTGCACACCTTTTTGCCTGCACCTGCTCTCTTTGACTATCACAGCAAAGGAAGGTATTACGTTCTTGAGACCGAGGGCCGCGCACACAACGCCGAGGTTGTGGCTGCTCGGCGGGCTGAGGAGGCTGCACCAAGAGCCTCCTTCAGCTATCACTCCGATTAATACACAGGCTGCAGACGGTGATTACCAAGCTAGGCCAAAAGCCTAAGCTTGGGGGAGTACGTATTTCCACCGACATTATATTCATGTTCACACATTGCATTCTAGTTGTTGGTGTTCACACTTTTTCATTGTATTATCCATGCTAGATTTATTTTCTCGCTTTCTTGTTGTGTGTTTGAAAAAACTTTGAGAAAACCCAAAAATATTTCTCGCTTCTTTTCGGTTTTTCTTTCTAGTCTAATTTAGTTGTATTGTTAAAAGAAAACCCAAAAAGATTTCCTTGTTCTTCTTTTGCTTGTTGGGAGCTCTCCCATGTAAATAGTTTTTCTCGTTTTGGTTTTCCCTTTTTCTTTAACTTGCTTTCTTCTAGAAAAACTAAAAACTCCAAAAATATTTCAGTGTGTTTGTCTAAAATTCTTTTCTTTTTATTCAGTCATACCGAGGAGAAGACCACGATGAAAATGTTGACTGGCTCTCATATGCATTGATATTGATCTAACAAAGAGCCCATATAACGTTGTCTTCTCCTCTTGAATAAAATGTTTGTAGATTTTGGCTTAGTCCATGGCACTCTTGCACTATTATTATTTTCGTATCATTCGGTCGTGCAAGTGAAAGGCAATAATGACGATATTTGATGAACTGGCTATGGCAGAGAGAAACGGGTATGAACTCAACTTGTTCTGCTTTTGTAAATATGTTTAACCTAGTATCCATGATTCAGCCTATTATGATCAAACATGTTTGCAATGACAATTAGATATTATAGTTTCTCATGCCATGCTTAAGTAGCTAGGAGTGGATAATGATCTATCTTGGATGTCAACATGCATTAAAATGATTGTGATGTGGTATGATGATATGGTATCCTCCTCCGAATGCTTCGAGTAGCTTGACTTGGCACATGGTCATGCATGTAGTTGAATCAAAACCAGCATAGCCTCTATGATATTTATGTTCATGGTGTTCATATCCTACTCATGCTACTATTCAATGTTTATTATGCGTAATGCATGTTCATGACCGTTTTTGCTCTCTAGCTGGCCGCTTCTCAACCTATTTGCTAGCCTTCGCCTGTACTAACCGGAAATGTTGCTTGTGCATCAAAATCCTAAAACCCAAGTTATTCCACATGAGTCCACCATATCTACCTATATGCGGTATTACCCTGTCGTTCTAAGTAAATTTGCATGTGCCACCTCTAAAAACTTCAAATAAACATCCATTTTTGTGTGCCTAGATTGTTCATAGAGCGACAGGAGGTAGTCAGTATCTTCCATGCTAAGTTTGTTATTCTCATGATGAGTGTTTATTCACTCGGCCTTGCACGAGATGGGCGGTAATAATGATTCCCAGTCCCGAAATCAAATTGCAAATAATTAAACAAAACTCCCCGAGGACTGATGTTGGTAAGGATGGTACCCGTGGATTTGGCTAGCCGTGGAGTGTGTTTGTTGGTGGAGGGGGAGTAAACCTTTACTTTTATCACTTGGGAACCGCCACTAATGTGTTTAGCATGGAAGATATCAATAACTAATGTTTGCGAAGAAAATAGGAAGGGTGCATTTCTCAAAATTTCATTTATCTCTGTTTTGAAAATCTGAGCTCTGGCACCGTTGCAAATCCCTGCTTCCCTCTGCGAAGGGACTATCTATTTACTTTTACGTTGAGTCATCACCTTCTCAAATAAGCGCCAGATCTGAGAGCACTATTGTCATCCTCATGCATTGTGTATAGTTAATGTTGAATGCATCATGACTGGATCTTTTCTACCATGAATTACAATGTTTAGTCGCTGCTTGAACTTTGGAGGTGCTCTGCATTTATGTTTTGCGGTCTCAGAAAGGGCTAGCGAGATACCATTGTTGTCATACTATATCATGATTGTTTTGACAAAGTGTTGTCATTTGAGATACTTTATTATTGCTCGCTAGTTGCTTACGCCATTGATATGAGTTAATATAATTTCTAAGAGTTATTATTGACATGGTTAGTTATAATCTTTGCTGAAAACCTGGGTGCTACTTAAGCTTATTTATGTAAACAAGAACAAAAGAGTTCGTAAAAGTTTTTCTTATTTACTTTCAGTTTATCATCTGAATTGCTTGAGGACAAGCAAAGGTTTAAGCTTGGGGGAGTTGATACGTCTCCTGTGTATCTACTTTTCCTAACGCTTTTGCTCTTGTTTTGGACTCTCATTTTCATGATTTGAATGAAACTAACCCGGACTGACGTTGTTTTCAGCAGAACTACCATGGTGTTGTTTTTTGTGCAGAAATAAAAGTTCTCAGAATGGAACGAAACTTTTTGGAGATTTTTTATGGAATAAAAGAAAATTTGTGGAGCCAAGAACCACCGGAGGGGGGCCCATTGGTGAGCACAACCCACCAGGGCGCCCCCCTCCTGGCGCGCCCAGGTGGGTTGTCCCCACCTGGTGGCCCCGCAAACCCTATCTCCGACGCTATAAAATCACATTTTTGAAGAAAAAAATCAGAGAAAAAGAATTATCGCGTTTCGCGATACGGAGCCACCACCACCTCCTATTCTTTATCGGGAGGCCAGATCTGGAGCCCGTTTGGGGCTCCGGAGAGGGAAATTTTTGATCTTCGACATCACCAACCCTTCTCCATCGCCAATTCCATGATGCTCCCCACCGGGAGTGAGTAATTCCTTCGTAGGCTCGCTGGTCGGTGAGGGAGTTGGATGAGATTCATCATGTAATAGAGTTTGTTTTGTAAGAGCTTGATCCCTAGTATCCATTATGTTCTGAGATTGATGTTGCTATGACTTTGCCATGCTTAATGTTTGTCACTTTGGGCCCGGGTGCCGTGATTTCAGATCTGAACCGTTTATGTTATCACCATTATATCTATGTTCTAGATCCGATCTTGCAGGTTATAGTCACCTATTATATGTTATGATCCGTAAACCCCAGAGTGACAGTATTCGGGATACTTTCTGGTGATGACCGTAGTTTGAGGAGTTCATGTATTCACTATGTGCTAATGCTTTGTTCCGGTTCTCTATTAAAAGGAGGCCTTTAATATCCCTTAGTTTCCTTATGGACCCCGCTGCCACGGGAGGGTAGGACAAAAGATGTCATGCAAGTTCTTTCCATAAGCACGTATGACTATTTTCGGAATACATGCCTACATTATATTTATGAACTGGAGCTAGTTTTGTATCGCCCTAGGTTATGACTGTTATATGATGAATATTATCCAACGAATTCACCGATCCAATGCCTACGATTTTTCCACATATTGTCTTGCTAAGTTACTACTGTTGTTGCTACTGTGACGCTTGCTACAAAATCATTGCTCTCACTGTTACCGTTACTGCTACTATCATCACTACTATCAAAACTATCATATTACTGTGCTACTAATCATATTGCTGGAGATAATTAATCTCCAGGTGTGGTTGAATGGACAACTGAGCTGCTAATACTTGCAAATATTCTTTGGCTCCCCTTGTGTCGAATCTATAAATTTGGGTTGAATACTCCACCCTCAAAAACTGTTACGATCCCCTATACTTCTGGGTTATCAGTGTGCAATTTGTCTTTAGTAATCTAGTAGCACATAAGCATCAGACCATATGTTTTCTTATAAGCAAACTATATTGATTGTTGCAAGATAAGTTAAAATATACTAGTGCTATCTTAATTTTTATACTGCTTGCCATTTATTTCTTCGTTTGATGTTTTCTATGCTTCTGATGCGCGAACCTTCTAATGCTAGGTGATTTGTTTGTTGGAATTTGGAAGAGGAAGACGATGAAGCATGGTGGTTATCTATCAATATGCATTGCGTTCTGGTTGTACTTCATATATAGTTACATTGTATTCAGTACTGGTCAGCATATCTGGTTGTATTAACACTATGTAAAGAATGTAATAGGCTAATTTTGCCTATCATTTCAAGTATATAGTTATGTTTCATTTGAAATATTTGTCATCTGTGTACTGTGAAAATGTGAGAAATAGAAAGCTGATGAGTTGGACCAAATTATTGATAGAGGCCAAGGCCCAAAACATAAATAGACTGCCAAAAGGTTGAGGCCCAAAAAAGAAGTCGACTGTAAAAAGGCTGAGCCCCAAAAAGAAATGGACTGTAAAAGTTCCATGTCCTAGCAACCAAAAATGCCAAATTGTTGGGGTTGGCCCATGTAGCTGATCAAAATCAATACGAAAATAAATAATAAATGGGCTGAATTACTGGGCTCGGCCCATGTAAAGAAGTGAAATGGACCGGGCTGATTCTTATCAATGACCAATTCAATTGGTCGCAATTGTGCCACGTCAGCTTGCCACGTTGGATCCGACGTGGCCTGGGCAGACAACCAGCGACCAAAACAAAAGGTCGTAGGACCAACGACCTTTTGTTTTGGTCGTTGCCTTCTACGACAATATCACAAAGAAGGTCATTAAGTTTCATTAAAGACGGTTAGCTTTTGACCAATTGTTTTTGGTCATAAAAAGGTCGCAAATGAAAAACAATGACCATTCAATGACCAATAGTGATGGTCGCAAGTTAACATATTTCTTGTAGTGGTGGGCTGTGCGATGTTTTAACATTGTCGCTGGAGTCAAACTGTAGAATTGGCCTTTAGTCTGACATGACAGACTTGGATATTCGATACTGACAATTCTGAGCATATACAGTTGGCTGAGCAGGTTACCTTGATATGAGGTCCTTTTAAAAAATGGAGTAGACCCCTTAGGTGAATATTTATGGTGATCGATACTGAACCAGACTGTCCTGGGTAGCTGTACCATGGTGGTCATGCGACAATTATTATACATGTATTGCCGGTCTTGCTTCTTCATTATTGTTTTCATTGTCTGGATCTTTTTGCGAAAAGAACTTGGCCACATATACTCTTGATTCTTTATGTGACCATAGGTACTGTCAGGTGTAGTATTCTGGCAATCATACTTTATCCTTGTTCATGGCTTGGCTCACATAATATATACCCGGTTCATGTGTGCTTGTACAGAACTCATTGTTGTTGTCAATCATGCAGGACTGTGACAAAGGTTAATGATATCACCTTGTCGGGTGTGAGGAAGCTGACCTTGATAAGCACTACCAAAATTGTTGCCCCATGTTATCTTTCTTCAATGCTTGTCGGTCCTTGCATCACCCGCTGAGGTATATAACTGGCTTTCTTCCTCTTGCATAACTGGTGAGGTTGTCGGATCCTTACCGTGATTTCATCATCATATGAGTGACTTTTATGAATTTGGCAGCATGCTCACAGTAGCTGATTCTCGAGGCGGACTGGTGTTCTGATTGATTCTTGCTTCTGACCAAGCTGTTGCGGATCTAATTCTTAGGATGTACTGCCATATACTGCCACCTCACGGTGTGTTATCTTGCACTAGTGTCGTACTGTGGAAGATTGGACAGCTTATGTTGTAAGCCATCGAGAGTATCGTGTTGAGGAAGACTGAATAGCTTGTGCTTGAAGCTTTCATAAGGCAGCTTGCTGAAAAGACTGGGTACCATACTGCAGAACCTTCCCCCCTTAAAGACTTGCTGGGAGGACTCGGTACCTTATGTCGGAAGTTGTTGCGTTAGCTTACTGAAGAAGGCATAGTATCTTATGCTAGAAGCTATCCACATATCGTACCGAGGAAGATAGAGGAATCTTGCATTGGAAGCTTCTCTGGTAGCTTGCGACGGAAGTCTAGGTGGCTTGCACCAGAAGCTTCTATCTAGGATATGTTGATTCAATGCCATATATACACCCTTTAATATTTCTACTGCCGGGTACTTGTATGAAAAAGGGTGTTCGTCTATCCTTCATGCTGAGTACTGAATTCATAGCACATTCTGACTTACTTTCGGGCTATAGCATGTTCCAAATCGTACTCATAGCAGAATCAAACATTGTATATGAATCATATACCTTTGACGGATAATATTGTTGGTCTTGCGCACCACTTGTCTTCCGGCTGATTTAATCATTACTGATGTGAAGATTGCACACTGATGTAGACTTGATGCTGATAATCAAGCCAGGATATCATTTGTATTCAGACCAAATATTCCCAATACAATGTAGTTGGCTGAGAATTCCATAATATTTACCTGAGCTTCCAATTATATGAACTCCTTGCTGATTCTTCGGGTCTGGTGTCGGTTGGTGAGCAACTTTAATAAGGGGAAATAAGGTAACACCGAAGTCCCAAAGAAATAAGCAAAAGAAACGAATGAAATAAAAGCACACAAGGCAATCAAGTTTACACACAAGCAACATCATATTGTATAGCTATTCACAGCAATAATATGCATGCATACTTAAGCACACAAATCTCGCGGAAACTCCGGTACTGTGATCTAATATGCTATGGCGGTGTGCACGAAAGTGAATCCATGTGTGGAAGGATTGGTGTAATCAAAGCTACACCAAGCTCTGGCTTCACACCAGTTGCACCTAGACAGATACGGAGGTGGGACGGACTGGGTGATCATGTGGAGGAACATAGAGGCCACGACCACATCATCATCAAGCGGACGGAAGGGAACTGTACTCGTCCAAGGAATGGGTGACAGGGTAGGATAGTGGTGAAAAACAAGGCTTCACTAGTAGAAAACAGGTTACTAGTCCCAGTTCCAGAGGGCCTTTAGTCCCGGTTCTGGAACCGGGACGAATCAAATGGGACTAATGCCCAAAACCTTTAGTCCCGGTTTGCTTATGAACCAGGAGCAAAGGAGGGCCACGTGGCCGCTCTGGGGTGCCCAGGGAGGAGGACCTTTAGTCCCGGTTGGTAACACCAACCGGGACTAAAGGGCAGCCACGCGTCAGCAGCTCCCAGGCTCTGGGGTTTTTGTTTTTTTTTGAAAGGGGTGGTTTATTAGGGGTTTTGGGATGTTTAATTAGGGGTTTCATATTGTGTTAGCTATAGCTACTACATATAGAAAGAAGTGACCTCTCTTTCTCCGTGCTTGGTTGACGCTAGCTACTACATATAGAGAGAACTCGACACTACTAAGCAAATGAAGGAACCATTAACTACACAAGATCGTCATGAACATATACAGAGAGAAGTGACATCTCTTTCTCCGAGATTGGTCGAACAACAAGTTTTCGTATTTCTATCCGACGCTACTACATATATACAATATAACATATCTTACGATCCCTGACATCATCTACCGAAAGTCAGCTTCAATTTCCACATGGTATTCTCTGTCTTTATGTATGACATGGTCAAGAAAGAATCCCGCCAATTCCTCTTGAATTGCTCGTATGCGATCATGTGGCAGGAGTTCATCCCGCATCTGCCACATCTAATTTAAAGAAGGGGCTCAATACATATATATATATATATATATATATATATGAATGAAACTCAACACAATTGATGGTAATAAAATAAAATTGTGAATATTATTGTTTACGTACTTCATATTGTTTGTCAGAGTAGCCCCGCTCACAGGTCGAGCTGCGGATGAACTCGCAAACGTAGTATCCACATAAATTATTCCCACCTTCCTGCCACAAGCACTTTACAAGAAATAGAGTTCAATCAAACTGATAATCAAGCATGATAAATGGTATTGATGAAACTAGAATCTATGAGAGATGCGCGGAACTAGCTAGTACTACTTACTTTGGGGTGTGTAAATCGCAGCTCTTTCTGCAGACCCGAAACCATTCGGGTGAACTTTTTCCAAACCCTGTCAGGCAAAGAAAATGATTACTTGATATCAGGAAATGAACGAAAGTTCCCGATATGGTACGATAATGATTGAACTTACTTCTGGAGCATTGCAGACATGCCTGCATACTCCTGGGGATCTTTACGTCTCAAGTCTAAGATAGTTACTACTCCCTCGTGAAGCTTAATCTCTAGCAGAATAAAGTGGAACCTGCGCACGCATAACTCATCAATTACATTACTTAACCTCTAGTAAGTGAAACTGAATATGCACAAGACAGTAACACTCACTTGAAGTTGTAAGGAAAGACTATTTTCCCTTTGTTTTGATGTCGAAGGAACGATTGTAGCAAGTTGTACTTAGTATCTTTGATTCTCTCTTTTACCGACCATTCATTTACGGTATTTGGGCTAATGAACCCAATGTCATAGATTTGTCCTTTTTTGCATTCGACGATCTTCAATCTGCATAATATAGTGAGGATAATTATATATACATGCAATGAATGAGCTGAGCTAGAGACTTAATTACAGAAGTAATACTTACAGACAGTAGCAAGTGATGAGTTGTTTGCCGAGGGCCTCTTGATTGAATAACTGAAATAACTCCACAAATTCAAACGGCAACACCTCAACTCCAATGAGGTTGTGCTCCTCTTTAATTCTCAGCAACATACTGTCGGCCCCACTCTTCCGGCAGGTATCCATGTACCATTCATGCAATCTTTGCATCATCGTTGTTAGAGGAGGATGATCAGTTTTGACGAGAGGCTTCCCGTGCTCGTATCTGATGATCTCTACTGTCTCTAACATTTCAAACTATACATCATCGCCCAGGTAATCACCAAGATTGGTATCGAGCAGTAGCCCCGGATGATTAGCGATGATATCGCTAGACACGTTGAGCGGGGGGCACGATTGCTTCGCCTGTTTGCCGAGCTGGGGAATTGTTTTCCCACTTCTTCATTTTGCTTCTCTTGCAGCACTGCAAGTACTTCTCGACCATTGCGCTTCCTTATATGTCCTTTCAATAATGCGCTCATAGTTGGATTGCGGCGGAGACGGTGGTGGTCGCTTAAGGGCATGCAGAGTGCTCTTCACTTTCACCTGATCTATTGTTTCCTTCGGAGGTGGAGGTTTCCGTGCAAAATGGGCCTCCACTTCGGCAGCACTGATTTTCGCATTTTCCTCATCGGTCCTCTCATATGGTAACTTTTCCAGAGGCTTGAGGCATGGACCATATTTGTATTTCTTCCTGCCTCTTGTATTGCTAGCCGCCGGAGCGGTGCCGTCTCTCTTCTGCCATTGCTAATGCGGTGGAGTCCGCTGACACGCCGGAGGAGGCAGAGGAGGAGGCGGAGTGCTTCGACGCTTCGGAAGAGGCGGAGTGCCCTCACGCACCGGAGGAGGCGGAGTGCCCTGATCACTCGCCGGAGGAGGAGGCGGAGTGCCCTGACTCGTCGGAGGAGGAGGAGGAGGAGGCATCCAGTTTGGAAGCTTGATGTACTACTTTCTCCATAGACAGCTACTCCTTAAAGCATTTACAAGATGAATCTCCCCTTCACCTGTAGGGTAGTCAAGCTCCAGCTCCTCAAATCCCTCCATTATTTCATCCACCGTCACAACAGCATAGCCATGTGGAATCAGACGGCAATGAAAAGTTCCCTCAGCTTGAGGAGGTACAACAGAGCCGACCGCCGCCTTCAAGGTTAGGTTCTGGCATTTCGTCATTAGCTCACAATGTTCAGCCTCCGTGATACTATCCATGGGGTGGCGAGGAGCCGTGAAATCAGGCTGAACGAGCTCCGTGGAAGCCACGCTGCTTCTCCGCTGAGATAGTGGGGTAGCTTCTGGAGCAGCGTCGAAGCAAGGATCTTCGTGCCGCTGAGATGGTTGGCCGGTAGCTCACTGGCTCTCAAGTTCCTCTAGCTTTGCTATTCCTGCATTGAGCTTCTCCATTTCGCTTGCTTCCGCTTTCCTCTTTCTCTCTCGGCTTCTGTAACAACCACTATCGGGAAACCCATTGTGGCACCTAGCTCAGAGAAACTGGAATGCCCCGTATTCCAGCCCAGAGATCGAGGTGAAGTCTTCTGGAATACGGCACTGCTTAGCATAGAACAAACCAGCTCTCTATTACGACATAAATATGGATACAAGGTCTCCGATAATACAATGAATAACCCAGCACGGCGACGCTATGCCAACCACAGTTGCTCTATGCAAGCAACATAACAACTCGAGGCAGCGGAACCTCTACTCGCAGCGGAACAACGAACGACGATGATGGACTCCAATCCGCAGGGACTCTGGCTGGAACATTTATCCTAGCTCACAAACACAGGAACCACACCAAACAAGCGAGCAATCCAGGCACAACCTGCAAACTGGCATGACACGCCAGGTCAGTACATTGAATGTACTTGCAAGCTCACAATTAACCAAAAGCAATCAAGACAGACAACAACATGGCAATTACAGGTTAAAGAAATCATGAACATGATGCTAACAGAACATGTGGCATGCACATCTGAACATGATACAGCTAGAACAACCTTAGGACGGCATGAGCATATGAACATGATGATACTATATGCAACAAGTTAACATGATCATGCACCAACTTACTCTTATTCGGCAGTTACCTCGTAACCATCTCATGCATCAACTTACCAACTTCGGTATCCACGATACCACTGTCATCATCTCGCGATCACATAAAGATCAACCAACTTCGGTATCCATGATACCATCGTGATCCTCTCTCGATCACAACCAATCTCTTTCTCATGATCTAACCGGGGTTATTATTAAGCAAGTTATAATTATTGTTGGCTCATAGTGTGACCGACTACGAACTGGGCCCATATCCGCGGGTGCAGCTATCGATAGATTAAAACACACACTCTACAGAGGTTAGCACATTGTACCCACACCACGGAACCCATGGCCTCGCACTCCCATTCGGGTGGACCAACAGCATTCCGACAAAACCGATCTACTGCCCATGACACTCTCCCGGCCACTCCGACAAACTCCCCTTTGGGCTAAGTCCTGGGTGGCCCCGTGTCTACCAAAGACACCCAACGGCCATCATCGTGGCAAAACATAAACGATCCCAAACGGGGACAAGGTACCATAACAACAACAACGGGCACACAAGGCTTATGTCCGCCTACCTGATCAGGGTAGCGCGCGCCCATAACCTTCCCTCGTTGGAGGCACCGGCGAGAGGCATGACAATAGACCCAGTTAGGTCCTTCCCATAAAAGGCAAATGTGGTTGCACTGGTCAGCTCGATTCAGTGGCACCATGACTCAGCCAACAGTTGTTCAAGTTCATTATTATCCGGTTAAACTTGAATGCAAGAAGCTGAGCCATATAAAAATAACATGATGCAACTACAAAGCATGACATCAACATAAGCATGGAGGTGCAACATAATCATCGAGCATAACCACAATGAACCATATATCTAAATGAGCATGACATACTAACGAGCATAATCATAACACTACACAGGAGCATAGCATGACTACTAGCATCATGAATAAATACCATGCAAGAACATAGCAAGAACACTACCAAGTAAGCATGTAACCAACTAGATGCAACGGAACATGCATAACCACGGTACTTGATAACAGACGGTAAACATGCATCGGACTGAACATCACCACTACCAGCATGTACTACTACTACCAAGCATGACATGAAAACAATACTACCAAGTAGTACAAGATAACAAGATGCATAGGAACATAGCATGAAGGTGAACATGAAACCACGAGCATAACCGAAACAACGACAACAGTAGCAAACAAGAAGATAGATAACAGGCAAACTTTTATTAAATATTCAAGTAGAAACCATGGCTACTTCATGGTTATCATGCAAGTGGCTGTTGTGGCTTGCCTGGAGGTGACGGAGACTCCGGGAAGAAGTGCGGTGAAGCCACGGAACGAAATGCCGGACGGTTCTCTCTCGGAGGTGGCTGATTAGAAGCAAGGGCAAAATGGTCATTTTCACTATGGGACCACCTAGTGAAAATGTTACCAACAGAAATATCTCGACGAGATGAAGAAGTGAGCATTGGTTTCACCTCGATCGGAGTTAAGGTTGCGGGGTTATGAGGTGATGAAGATTAGGGACCTATCTATGAATATTTTCGTCACCATCGGGTCCCTGAGAGGAAAACTGAAAGCGCCTTCGGGCCGAATACGTTTTCTGTAAGGGAAAGCGCATTTTGAGCCGTAGTAGAGGAAAAAACATTTTCCAAAAGAGAAAACGCATTCTAGCCAAAGAAGGAAAGGAACACGTTTTCATCAAAGGAAAACACACTCACCAGAAACCGTTTCCACTTGCCACGTGGGATGAGGCGCCTGGGCAGCTGGCGCGTGGGGCCCAGGGGCAGGGGAGGGGGTTGGGCGCACGTCGTCGTCGTCCTCCTCCCGCTCCTGTTCTCACGTGAAACAGAGAGGGAGCAGGGGAGGGAGGCGGCAAGGGGCCGGCCGACTCCGGCCCTCTCTGGGCGAGCGGCAATCACCGGCGGGACCAGGGCGGCGACGCGGTTCCATCCAGAGGGAACATGGCCACCGGGGAGGCACGGGGAGGAGGGGAGGTGCGGCGCCATGGGGAGCACAGGGGCGGCGGTGGTGGTGGTGGTCTCGGTGTTGCGGCTATCTCCGGCGAGGGGCAAGTGGGTGGGGCGACTCAACGGGATGAGGGGGAGTCGGTGGACATGGTAGGAGGAGGAGAGGAGGCCTGTGGTGGTCGGAACCAAGCCGAGGCCGAGGCGTCCATGGAGGACAGAGGCGAACTCCGGCGAGATTGGGCACTTCCAGCGAGCAAAAGAGGCGGGGGAGGAGTGAGTGAGGTGCGCAAGGACCCGGGGGTGCTATATATAGCCGAGGAGGAGGGTTCTAGAGCTCACGGGCAAGCTCGGGCTGTGCTCTAATGGAGGACAGTGGCTGGATGCGGCACGGGCACAGCGACGGCGACCACACCACAACGATGCAGATCGGTGCAGCGACGCAGGGCGATGCAGTCAAGCACAGGGGAGCTCCTGAACATGATTTGAGGTCGAGATGACGAGGGAGACGACAGGAACAGCAGCGACAACATGCGAGAGCACGAGTTTGGCTGGTCGCAACCCGTGGTCACCGCGTGAACTGGCATACGCGGTGCCAGGTGATCGGCCACATCATGTATAGTAGATAGACCATGCTACCCTGAGTCCAAATGAAGAAAGAGATCGGTCCAGGGGCAAAGAAGAGATTTGGAGGAGGAGCCAAAACATTTTGGCAGCAAGGTGTTTGATGTGAATTTTGAGAGCTAGAACAGGAGACTAACTCTGGGCTTTGGCCTAGCTTGATCACGAGCTAAGGTGACTGTGCTAGCCAAAAATCAGACGAAATGGAGGAGTCTAGAGCGCACTTGCTGTAGAGAGGGCCCTACTGGTCAGATTTGGATATTTTGAAGTAGCACTCACATAATTGAATGAAATGAGCTGAAAAAGGTCATGGCCCAATGACTTGAAGATACGAAGATGCCCAAAAAGTTTCATGCCATTTGGACTTGCCAAAATAGCACTTGCTTCATTAAGCATCTCTCTGGACAGAAAATTGGAAAAATTGCACAGGGCAATTGGAGAAATGGATTGAGCCAAAACATGGTGGAGAGAGTTGATATGTATAGGAGAATGTCCTGGTAAATTTTTAGCTTAAATGAAGCAAGATAAAATATGGTTGCTTCACAAACTGAAAATCTGACCAGAAACTAAGATTTGGATCTGGGCTCACATAGATGAGTTACATGAGCTCTAATTTGGTGGGAAGTGATGATTTTATCATATTAAGGACCTTGCAAAATTTCAACTCATTTGGATATGCCTAGCTTGTACTTCCTTCACAATGACTTCCCTCAGACAGGAACTTTGAAAAATTGCTCAGGAATATTTACTAGGCAAATTGAGTTGAATTTTGGCATGGGGCAATGATATGGACAGGAAAAGATGTCCAAAAAGTTTGGGGTCAATCAAGCAAAGATAAATGACACTTCCTTCTCAAACCACCACTTAGGGCAAAATCAGAAAAGGAAAATTTGTGAATTATCGTTGATGATGCCAAGGAAGGATTTTGACATATTTGTGGAAGATATGAGCAAAACAATTTATGAGAATTATTTGGGAATTTTTTGAGTGACAGAAATATAGGTTGCTTCACAACCTAGGGATTAAAGGGTTATTCCTTTAACAGAAAAGGAATATTCCCAATGAAAAGAATATTAGATTTGGGTCAAGGATGAAAATGACATGATCTAGGGATGATGATGAGGATTTCAAGCCACTATGAAACCTAGAAAGACATGATCTTCCCAAGTTTCAGAACCACATAGCCACAGAAAATCAAATCAAATCAAGAAATCCAAGAAAATCAAAGGAAAAAGAAAAGGGCAAAATCCAGGGTGTTACGAACCTTCCCCCCTTAAAGAAATATCGTCCTCGAGATTTGGTTGCTCAGGGACAAATAAATCTTCTGACTTGAAGAAACCATTTCCAACTCGGGTTTCTTTTATTCATTCTCATATAATGTTCCCACTGAATTGCATCTGACTGCCTGCCTTGGTCTGGGGTAGTTTGCTTCACCGTATCTAACATACTCACTGGACTTACCTCATATGTTCCTGTTCATACTAACTCAAATTTTCTTTCAAATTTGCTGGCTTAGCTGGGGTTTGAAAAATTATCATTACTGACATACGTGTCGTTCTCGATATTGATTCTTGCTGGAGATGTTATTCTCGTATCAGTACCGAGAATATTCCACGGAGTGGGGAACACATCTTCCCGTGGAACCAAGAATCTCTTCTATCCATGCATCGGGTTCCTCGAATATATGCATGCCTTCTGGGTTCAAAACAGTGATGTGAATCGTACCTGTTCTTCTAACGGATTCGGACATCTTGCAGGAGTTTCTGACTTTGCTTGACTGGCTTCACAGTCTTGAGTATCCAATCTTTTCCAAAAGTTTGACTGTCGCTTGACGTGACTGATAGAAAAATGTACCATCTCCTGATGATAACATTTGCAGACTTGACTGGCGGTGATCTTGGCAAAGAATTCCATTCACGGCAGGCTATTCTTTAATCTATTCCCATATGTGAGAGATATCAATCCTCAAAGTATGTGCTCTCACTCTGATTCTTCATTTTGCCGGTATTCTCATGTGGATAGTAGGTTGTGCGATACTTTAGCACAGTTGCTGAGGTCATCATATTGAGCTGTCCTTGAGTCAGACTTGACAGACTCGGGTATCCAATGCTGACAGTTCTGAGCATACTGTGGACTGAGCTAGTTGCCTTGCTATGAGGTCCTTACCACAACGGAGTAGACCTCTTAGGCGTATCCTCACTTGGTAATTGATATGAAATGTCAGAATGTCTTGGGCATACATACCACATTTTTCACACAGTAACCGGCATACCTATATTGTCGGCCTTGCTCTTTCATTATTATGTTCTTCATCTGGATCTTTAACTGAAAGAGTGGGGCCTTATATATCCTTGATTATTTTTGTGACCCTGAGTGCTATCATATGCAATATCTTGCAATCATACCCTGGTCTTGTTCATGTCTCCAGTCTCGGTATATTTACACGGTTCATGTGTGCTTATACAGATCTCAATACTGTTGTTGATTATTCCAGACAGTGACCGGATTAATAACATCACCTTGTCGGATGTGCGGGGCTGATCTTGATAATCACTGTCAAGATAGCGTCTCAATGTTGTCTTTCTTCAGGACTTGTTGATTCTTGCGTCACCCACTGGTTTTCTGTCTCTTCAATAACCTGTGAGGTTGTCGGATGCGTACTGTGAATTCTTCCTTGCGCGAGGGACTGGCATGAACTTGACATCATACTCACTGTATGAAGAAATATCTGATTCTCGAGGCATACATTTGTTCTGACTGATTCTTGTTTCTGACCCAACTATTGTAGATCTAACACTTGGAGAAACACTGTCATATGCTGACAAATCATTGTTTAATATCTTCTACCAGTGCCGTACTGAAGAAGACTGGGCAGCTTGCGTTGGAAACCACCGGGATATCGTGCTGAGGAAGACTGGATGGCTTGTGCTCGAAGCTTTCGGCAGATATCTTGCTGAGGAAGACTGGGTACCATACCTCATAAACTTCCCCCCTTAAAGACTTGCTAGGGAAGACTCGGTACGTTATGCCAGCAGCTTCTTGCAGTATCTCATTGAGAATACTGAATATCTTGCACGGGAATCCATTCATACCTTACTGATGCAGACTGTGAAATCTTGCCTTGTACGCTTTGCTGATAAATTGTGGAGAAGGACTGGACTGTTTTCCCTTGTGAACCAAATAATATATATATATATTCTTGTCATTTTGGCTACTGATTACTTGTATGACAAGAATTGTCTGTCTGTCCTTGCTGAATTCATTGTAGATTTGGACTGACTTCGGGGTATCGCATGTTTCAAATCTGACTCATGGCAGAATCAATCATCGGGTACGGACCATACCTCTGACTGGAAATGCATGTTGGACTTGGATCCAATTTTGTTCTCTTGCTGGTTTAATCGTTGCTGCAATAAGGATGTATCTCTGACGAGTTCTTGGTACTGAAAGTCTGAGCAGAATATAACTTGTATTCAGACCGGATGTCTGCAATACAATGCTGTCAGTTGAAAATATCATTTGCTTTTAACTGAGTTCCTTGGTGTATATCTGTACTTCTCACAGCTTCTTCTGATCCGGTGTCGATTGATGAGAAATTTCCATAAGGGGGTAACACCGAAGATTCAAACCAAGAAGCACGAGAAAACGATCGATCGCAACAAAGCACACAGCAAACAAGCTACAAAACTACTCCACACAGGCACACACAAGCATGATACTAGCGCAAATGCCCATGCACTACCCAAAGGACTACACCCTATGCTTGAGAAAATGCTCGGGAGCTGACGAAGAAGCTAGGGGAGTAGCCAGTGGAACTACTGACTCCGAAACTCTGGAGGGACGAGGCGGAGGGGTTGGAGAAGCTGGCAGAGATTGAGGTAGGGAAGCACCAAGCAATCTCCTGGCTCGAATGGCGTCTCAGACTAATTCGGAAATAAGAAGACACTCGGCTGTCATGTAATGGGACATGGCGAGGATAGCCGGGTCGTCTTGAGGATTGCCAGACGGGAACTAGATCCGCATAGGATTCTCAACGATGGTGGGATAATACTGATAAGAACGGTTCTCTTGCACCATGCTCTCTTGAGGACGAAGACTGGTGATTCCTGCCATTTCGGCAAGCTGAATGGCAAGCTCGGGAGTAGCGCCGTAACCACCAGGGAAACTATAGGTGTGCTTACCAACAGGAATCGGGGCTGACAGATGGACATGGGCAACATACTCCAGGATTCATCCTCCGGCAGAAAACTGGAATACTTGATAATGAGGTGGATCTCCGCGGGGATAAATGCTACGCCTCATGTCGCCAAGGAGAGCGGCAAAGCTGAGAGGTGCAGGAGTGGGATTGAACACAATTGGAACAGCGCCGGGAGCCCTGGGGATGGCATTGAACTCGTGGAAGGTGACCGCCATCTATGCATGAAACAGGGGTTAGGGGTAATAGAATAAGACTATATGCAGCAAACAAATGCAACAACCAAATGCAGCAAGCAAGGGCAACAACCAGACCCTATACTACCGTTTTCTAACATTCCAGCGGACTAGGACGCTCTATAGCCAGAACTGCTATGATACCAAGCGTTGTGGCACCCCGGCTCAGAGAAACCGGAACGCCCCATATTCCAGCCCAGATATCGAGGTGAAGTCTTCTAGAATACGGCACTGCCTAGCATAGAACAAACCAGCTCTCTATTACAACACGGATATGGATACAAGGTCTCTGATATTACAATGAATAACCTGGCACGGCGATGCTACGCCAACCACAGTTGCTCTATGCAAGCAGCATAACAACTCGAGGCAGCGAAACCTCTACTGGCAGCGGAACAACGAACGACGATGATGGACTCCAATCCGCAGGGACTCTGGCTAGAACGTTTATCCTAGCTCGCAAACACAGGAACCACACCAAACAAGCAAGCAATCTAGGCACAACCTGCAAACTGGCATGACACGCCGGGTCAGTACATTGAATGTACTTGCAAGCTCACAATTAACCAAAAGCAATCAAGACAGACAACAGCATGGCAATTACAGGTTAAAGAAATCATGAACATGATGCTAACAGAACACGTGGCATGCACCTCTGAACATGATACAGCTAGAACAACCTTAGCACGGCATGAGCATATGAACATAATGATACTACATGGAACAAGTTAACATGATCATGCACCAACTTACTCTTATTTGGCGGTTACCTCGTAACCATCTAATGCATCAACTTACCAACTTCGGTATCCACGATACCTCTGTGATCATCTCACGATCACATAAAGATTAACCAACTTCGGTATCCACAATACCTTCGTGATCCTCTCTCGATCACAACCAATCTCTTTCTCATCATCGAACCGGGGTTATTATTAAGCAAGTTATTATTATTGTTGGCTCATATTGTGACCGACTATGAACTGGGCCCATATCCGCGGGCGCGGCTATTGATAGATTAAAACACACACTCTGCAGAGGTTAGCACACTATACCCACACCACGGAACCCATGGCCTCGCACTCCCATTCGGGTGGACCAATGGCATTCCGAAAAAACCGATCTACTGCCCATGATACTCTCCCAGCCACTCCGACAAACTCCCCTTTGGGCAAAGTCCTGGGTGGCCCCGTGTCTACCGAAGACACCCAACGGCCACCGTCGTGGCAAAACATAAATGGTGCCAAACGGGGACAAGGTACCATAACAACAACAACGTGCACACAAGGCTTATGGCCGCCTACCTGATCAGGGTAGCGCGCGCTCATAACCTTCCCTCGTTGGAGGCACCAGCGAGAGGCATGACAATAGACCCAGTTAGGTCCTTCCCATAAAAGGCAAATGTGGTTGCACTGGTCAGCTCGATTCAGTGGCACCATGACTCAACCAACAGTTGTTCAAGTTCATTATTATCCGGTTAAACTTGAATGCAAGAAGCTGAGCCATATAAAAAAACATGATGCAACTACAAAGCATGACATCAACAAAAGCATGGAGGTGCAGCATAATCATCGAGCATAACCACAATGAATCATATATCTAAATGAGCATGACATACTGACGAGCATAATCATAACACTACACAGGAGCATATCATGACTACTAGCATCATGAATAAATACCATGCAAGAACATAGCAAGAACACTACCAAGTAAGCATGTAACCAACTAGATGCAAAGGAACATGCATAACCACGGTACTTGATAACAGACGGTAAACATGCATCGGACTGAACATCACTACTACCAGCATCTACTACTACTACCAAGCATGACATGAAAACAATACTAGCAAGTAGTACAACATAACAAGATGCATCAGAACATAGCATGAAGGTGAACATGAAACCACGAGCATAACCAAAACAACGACAATAGTAGCAAACAAGCAGACAGATAACGGGCAAACTTTTATTTAATATTCAAGTAGAAACCATGGCTACTGCATGGCTATCATGCAAGTGGCTATTGTGGCTTTCCTAGAGGTGACGGAGACTCCGGGAAGAAGTGCGGTGAAGCCGCGGAATGAAACGCCGGACGGTTCTCTCTCGGAGGGGGCTGATTAGAAGCAAGGGCAAAATGGTCATTTTCACTTTGGGACCACCTAGTAAAAATGTTACCAGCAGAAAGATCTCGACAAGATGAAGAAGTGAGCGTTGGTTTCACCTCGATCGGAGTTACGGTTGCGGGGTTATGAGGTGATGAAGATCAGGGACCTATCTATGAATATTTTCGTCACCAACGGGTCCCTGAGAGGAAAACTGAAAGCGCCTTTGGGCCGAATACATTTTCTGTAAGGGAAAGCGCATTTAGAGCCACAGTAGAGTAAAATACGCTTTCCAAAAGAGAAAACGCATTCTAGCCAAAGAAGGAAAGGAATACGTTTTCATCAAAGGAAAACGCACTCACCAGAATTCGTTTCCACTAGCCACGTGGGATGAGGCGCCTGGGCCACTTGCGTGTGGGGCCCAGGGGTAGGGGGAGGTGGTCGGGCGCACATCGTCTTCCTCTTCCTCCCGCTCCTATTCTCACGTGAAACAGAGAGGGAGTAGGGGAGGGAGGCGGCAAGGGGCCGGCCCACTCTGGCCTTCTCTGGTCGAACGGCGACCACCGGCGGGACCAGGGAGGCGAGGGGGTTCCATCCAGAGGGAGCATGGCCACCGGGGAGGCGCGGGGAGGAGGGGAGGTGCGGCGCCATGGGGAGCACAGGGGCAGCGGTGGTGGCGGTGGTCTCGGTGTTGCCGCTATCTCTGACAAGGGGCAAGTGGGTGGGGCGGCTCAACGGGACGAGGGGGAGACGGTGGACGTGGTATGAGGAGGAGAGGAGGCCTGTGGTGGCCGGAACCAAACCGAGGCCGAGGCGGCCATCGAGGACAGAGGCGAACTCCGGCGAGATTGGGCACTTCCGGCGAGCAAAAGAGGCGGGGGAGGAGTGAGTGAGGTGCGGAAGGACCCGGGGGTGCTATGTATAGCCGAGGAGGAGGGTTCTAGAGCTCACGGGCGAGCTCGGGCTGTGCTCTAATGGAGGACAGTGGCTGGACGCGGCACGGGCACGGCGATGGAGACCACACCACAGCTATGCAGGTCGGTGCAGCGATGCAGGGCGATGCAGTCGAGCACGGGGGAGCTCCCAAACATGATTTGAGGTCGAGACGACGAGGGAAACGACGGGAACAGCAGCGACAACGTGCCACAGCACGAGTTTGGCTGGTCGTGACCCGTGGTCACCGCGTGAACTGGCATACACGGTGCCAGGTGATCGGCCACATCAGTCTAGTTGAT
Source organism: Thinopyrum elongatum (assembly GCA_011799875.1). NCBI lineage: Eukaryota > Viridiplantae > Streptophyta > Magnoliopsida > Poales > Poaceae > Thinopyrum > Thinopyrum elongatum. Next base: position 45,467,701 of record CM022299.1, on the reverse strand, counting down.
AGACCATGCTACCCTGAGTCCAAATGAAGAAAGAAATCAGTCCAGGGGCAAAGAAGAGATTTGGAGGAGGAGCCAAAACATTTTGGCAACAAGGTGTTTGATGCGAATTGTGAGAGCTAGAACAGGAGACTAACTCTGGGCTTTGGCCTAGCTTGATCACGAGCTAACGTGACTGACGAAATGGAGGAGTCTAGAGTGCACTTGCTGTAGAGAGGGCCCTACTGGTCAAATTTGGATATTTTGAAGTAGCACTCACATAATTGAAAGGAATGAGATAAAAATGGTCATGGCCCAATGATTTGAAGATATGAAGATGCCCAAAAAGTTTTATGCCATTTGGACTTGCCAAAATAGCACTTGCTTCATTAAGCTTCTCTCTGGACTGAAACTTGGAAAAATTGCACAGGGCAATTGGAGAAATGGATTGAGCCAAAACTTGGTGGAGAGAGTTGATATGTATAGGAGAATGTCCTGGTAAATTTTCAGCTTAAATGAAGCAAGTTAAAATATGATTGCTTCACAAACTAAAAATCTGACCAGAAACTAAGATTTGGATCTGGGCTCACATAGATGAGTTACATGAGCTCTAATTTGGTGGGGAGTGATGATTTTATCATATTAAGGACCTTGCAAAATTTCAACTCATTTGGATATGCCTAGCTTGTACTTCCTTCACAATTACTTCCCTCAGACAGGAACTTTGAAAGATTGCTCAGGAATATTTACTAGGCAAATTGAGTTGAATTTTGGCATGGGGCAATGATATGGACAGGAAAAGATGTCCAAAAAGGTTGGGGTCAATCAAGCAAAGATAAATGACACTTCCTTCTCAAACCACCACTTAGGGCAGAATCAGAAAAGGAATATTTGTGAATTATCTTTGATGATGCCAAGGAAGGATTTTGACATATTTGTGGAAGATATGACCCAAACAATTTATTAGAATTATTTGGGAATTTTGGGAGTGACAGAAATATTGGTTGCTTCACAACCTAGGGATTAAAGTGTTATTCCTTTAACATAAAAGGAATATTCCCAATGAAAAGAATATTCGATTTGGGTTAAGGATGAAATTTACATGATCTAGGGATGATGATGAGGATTACAAGCCACTATGAAACCTATGAAGACATGATCTTCCCAAGTTTCAGAACCACATAGCCATACAAAATCAAATCAAATCAAGAAATCCAAGAAAATCAAAGGAAAAAGAAAAGGGCAAAATCCAGGGTGTTACCCCCATGCACCCATGGAACGAAGCCCGGTGTGTCTCGTGTTCGTCCAGGGTGCTCAGGATTCCCGAGGGCCTCTGTCAGCTCGTCCTGCTCTCTGTCGGGAATGAACGTCCCTTACTGCGCTGCCTTGATTGCTGCCTGAAGCTTCTTGATGGGTATTGCAAGTTGCTCGTCTGTCCAATGACACTCCCCTATTTCTGGGTCCAAAGTTCCCCCAACCCCGAAGAACCAAGTCCTTGAACGATCTGGCTAGTGCAATGTCGCTGGTTGGACCCCTTTAGCAAGCAGGTCTTGCTCAGATTTGTCCCACAACTGTCGGGCTTTCCAGTAGCCACCTGACCCCGTGTGATGGTGATACAGCTTCTTTGCAGCATTTTTATTGTTTGTCAGTGACCTTTTCGTACCCTTCTCTGATTTCTTGTAGGCCACAAATGCGGGCCAGTGATCTCTTATCTTGTCATATCGACCGTTGAATTCTGGAGTCTTTCCTTTGTCAATAAACTTTGAGTTCAACTCTTTCTTCCAGTTCCTGAATAGTTCTGCCATCTTCTTAAGAGCATACGCCTTGGCCTTTGGCTCTATAACTGGGTTATTCGGCTCCTCCTCTGGCGGGAGGCTGAAATTTGTCATCAGCAAGGTCCAAAGATCATCTTTCTGTCTATCCTTGACATAAGATACTTCGGGGTCCTCCTTACTCTTATTCCATTGCACGATGCTGATCGGGACGCTGTCCCTAACAACAACTCCGCACTGATGTACAAAATGCGTCCTTGGTCCGCTTGGGAGCAATCGGTTGGCCATCTTTCGCCACTTCTGTGATCGTGAACCTTTCATCCTGGCGCAACCTTTTCTTCGGGCCTCGTCTCCTTATGGAAGTTTGGCTCGATCCGGAGGGCCATAAAAGAAGAAAGAAGCGTTAATATATGTACATACCAAAACAATTAATGCATCAAGTCAACACAGGCTTAATTAATATATATACCTCGCCGGACTTTGCAACAGCTCCGTCCTCCGTTCGGTCACTGGAGCCGTCATCATGGTCTTCTTCCTCTGCCATTCGGTCACCGGAGCCGTCATGATCTCCTTCCTCCTCCATTGTTGGATCACCGGAGCCGTCATCCCCTCCTTCCTGACCATCGGTGTCATTGAGAAACGACAAGGGATCACCTTCGCCCAGGATTATATCCCCCAACAATTATTCTTGTTGTAAGTCTCTTTCCATAGTTTCTACAAATATTACAACATGGCAATATACAAACATGAGAGATGGATTAATTAGTGGCAAACATAGACCTAGCTAATCACAACAAGGAATCATATGCATATATGAGCAATGGATTAGTTGCTAACTGCCTCTCTCTCATGCATGTCCGACGTCCCCCCTCATGTCGAAGTTATCGGGGGTTATACTTTCAGGAGAGGACACTTTGCAAAAAATAATCTCTATGCAAGGAGGGGGTAGATCGACAACGCTCTTTCTTCTAGGGTTTGGGTGGCCTCGAGAGTTGGTCGGGCGAGCGGACCGGGAGTAAATTAGTAACTTTTAACTTGGTAAATTTGGGTGGCCTCGACAACGCTCTTTTAACTCATTTAACTTGGTAAATTTGGGTGGCCTCGACAATGCTTCTAGGGTTTGGGGTGGCCGCGACAACGCTCTTTTAACTTGGTAAATTTGGGAGGCCTTGACAACGCTTCTAGGGTTTGGTGTGGCCTCGACAATGCTCTTTTAACTTGGTAAATTTGGGTGGCCTCGAGAACTCTTCTACATGACAACATCTCATCTCATCTCCACAAAACATCTCATACATCTCATGTCCACAAAAAATTCACACTAATTCACACTAACTCATTTTAACTCATTTAACTTGGTAAATATTCTATGAACAAAAAAATATTCAAAAAACCCTACCTATATTCAAAAAAATATTCAAAAATATATCATCATCATATCATCAATCCATCCATCCATCTATATATACATACATCAACCCATCCATCTATATATATGAAAAAAAATTAAGAAAAAAATTTCTATGAACATAAAAAAAATCTATACACATCAATCCATCCATCCATCCATATATATACATACATCAATCCATCCATCTATATATATGAAAAAAATTAAAGAAAAAATTCTATGAACCTAAAAATTATATGTGCAGGGGCAGGGCGGCGGCAGCGCGTAGGCTCAGGGGCGGCGAAGGCAGCGCGTAGGGCAGGGGCGGCGGCGGCGCAGGGGAAGGGGGCGGAGCTCACTGGGGGCGGCGATGAGGAGCGTGCGGGCTCAGGGCAGGGCGTCGAGGTCGAGAGGGCGGCGCAGCAGCCTGGCGGCGTCGGTGTCGGGGCAGGGAGGCGCAGCAGTAGCCTGGCGGTGTCGGCGTCGTCGTCGGGGCAGGGAGTCGACGTGGATCGAGAGGAGAATGGGAGAAATTTCCTAAGTGGTGGCTTATATAGCCAGCCCTTTAGTCCCGGTTTGTGGCACCAACCGGGACCAATGCCCCCCTTTAGTCTCAGTTCGTGCCACCAACCGGGACCAAAGTTCAGTTTTCGTCAGCCCAAAGGGCGGGTAGCAGAAACCTTTGGTCTCGGTTGGTGGCACGAACCGGGACTAAAGGGGGGCATTGGTCTCGGTTGGTGCCACCAACCGGGATGAAAGGTTACTATTGGTCCCGGTTGGTGCCACCAACCGGGATGAAAGGGCTGCGGCTGGAACAGCGTCAGGCGGGTGGATGTTTAGTCCCACCTCGCTAGCTGAGAGGCGCCGATAGTTGTTTATAAGCACTGCTGCGCCACCCATTTCGAGCTCCTCTCTTATGCAGGCCTACGGGCCTAAACGCGTCTCTCTGCCTGTGGGCCTACTGGGCCTGCTGTGGGCCTGCATCCTGGCCCAACTAATGGTTTGGGTTTCTAGTCGTATGCAGGTCGTGCTGGCCCAGTAGGCGGCATTTTTTTATTTTTTCAAGTATTTTTGTTTTGTTTTTTGCTTTATTTATTTTCTTTTGTTACTACTTACAGCTAAATACTTAGAGTTTTTGAGTGATTCTTTTTTGTTTAGGTCACAAAAATTATAAACTTTCTGTTAGTGCCATTAGTTTTCAAATTTGAATAATTTAAATTTGAATTCTTTGAAATTTGTGTGAATCACTAGTTTGTGAATAACTTTACTTTAAAAATAGATTTCTGAGTGATTCTTTTTCTTGCTATTTAATATTAATGTGTTTTATCATTATATTAAATTTGGTAATTTTTAGGTTATTTTCAATTGGTGTTTTAATCAAAAATAGATTTTGTTATTTTAGTTTGCTATTAAAGTTTCTAACAAAAAAATACTTTATGAAAATTCTTTTTGCTATTTGAACTCCAGACTTTTTGTGTGTTCGAAATGCACAATTCAAAGCCACATCATAAATTTTCAACCCTTTCTGACTTCATTTGGTATTTTTCATGCATTTACTGTTTTTTTTTAGCTAAATGACCCTGAAATTGAAAAGCACTACAAATGAACGCTGAAAAGGTTGAAAGTTGGCATGGTATCATCATTTCACCCACATAGCATGTGCTAAAAGGTTGAGAGGGTTACGGGAAAAACTGGATGCACTTCATGTACAAAATGGACAATCTCTTTCGAAGTATGAGGGTTTCAAACGAAAACTCATATGTTACAAAGGGATTTCTTTTTTTTTTGAACTTATTTGAACTCCAGACTTTTTGTGTGTTCAAAATGCACCATTCAAAGCCACATCATAAATTTTCAACCCTTTCTGACTTCATTTGGTATTTTTCATGCATTTACTGATTTTTTGAGCTAAATGACCCTGAAATTGAAAAGCACTACAAATGAACTCTGAAAAGGTTGAAAGTTGGCATGGTATCATCATTTCACCCACATAGCATGTGCTAAAAAGTTAAGAGGGTTACAGCAAAAACTGTATGCGCTTCGTGTACAATATGGACAATCTCTTTCGAAGTATCAGGGTTTTGGACGAAAACTCATCTGTTACAAAAGGCATTTCATTTGTTGACATGTAACTGCAGTGATATTCTAGATCAAAGGCATCATTAGAATAGTTGTGGAGAGAAAGTCTTCACTTTTTCTTTGCATGTGTCCCTTGCTTATTGCGCCGTAACCATGGATAATCTTCATCGTTTAACAGGGTGCTTGGGTCAGCCTTGACTTTGAAGGGAGGAATTTCTTGAAACTTTTCATAATCTTCAGACATGTCTGTCTTGCCCTCCACTCCCACGATGTCTCTTTTCCCTGAAAGAACTATGTGGCGCTTTGGCTCATCGTATGATGTATTCGCTTCCTTATCTTTTCTTTTTCTCGGTTTGGTAGACATGTCCTTCACATAGAAAACCTGCGCCACATCATTGGCTAGGATGAATGGTTCATCTGTGTACCCAAGATTGTTGAGATCCACTGTTGTCATTCCGTACTACGGGTCTACCTGTACCTTGCCTCCTGACAGATTGACCCAATTGCACCGAAACAAAGGGACCTTAAAATCATGTCCATAGTCAAGCTCCCATATGTCCACTATGTAACCATAATATGTGTCCTTTCCCCTGTTGGTTGCTGCATCAAAGCGGACACCACTGTTTTGGTTGGTGCACTTTTGATCTTGGGCGATCTTGTAAAATGTATTCCCATTTATCTTGTACCCTTTGTAAGTCAATACAGTCGAAGATGGTCCCCTGTCCTACGAGTACAGCCCATCTGCAACAGTGTTGTCCCCATGAGATGTGTTTGCAACCAACTGCCGAAAGTCCTGATGTGTTCACATATAATCCAGTCGTCACACTGCTCCGGGTGTTTGGAGCGTAGCATATTCTTGTGTTCATTGACATACGGGGTCACCAAGGTAGAATTCTGTAGAACTGTGTAGTGTGCTTGAGACCAAGAATGCCCATCCCTACATATTATTGAGTCTGCTCCTAGCGTGCCTTTTCCAGTCAGTCTCCCCTAATACCGCGATTGAGGGAGACCAATCTTCTTAAGGTCAGGAATGAAGTCAACACAAAACCCAATGACCTACTCTGTTTGATGGCCCGTGGAGATGCTTCCTTCTGGCCTAGCACGGTTACGAACATATTTGTTTAAGACTCCCATGAACCTCTCAAAGGGGAACATATTGTGTAGAAATACAGGGCCCAGAATGGCAATCTCGTCGACTAGATAAACTAGGACGTGCATCATGATATTTAAGAAGGATGGTGGGAACACCAGCTCGAAACTGACAAGACATTGCACCAAATCACTCCTTAATCTTGGTAGGATTTCTGGATCGATTACCTTTTGAGAGATTGCATTGAGGAATGCACATAGCTTCACAATGGCTCATCGAACGTTTTCCGGTAGAAGGCCTCTCAATGCAACCGAAAGGAGTTGCATCATAATCACGTGGCAGTCCTGAGACTTTAGGTTCTTGAACTTTTTCTCTGCCATAATTATTCTTCCCTTTATATTCGATGAGAAGCCAGATGGGACCTTGATACTCAGCAGGCATTCAAAGAAGTTTTCCTTCTCTTCTTTGGTAAGAGCGTAGCTGGTAGGACCTTCATACTTCTTTGGAGGCATGCCGTCTTTTTCGTGCTCACGTTGCTGGTCCTCCCATGCCTCTGGTGTATCTTTTGTCTTCCCATACACGCCCAAGAAGCCTAGCAAGTTCACGCAAAGATTCTTCATCACGTACATCACGTCGATTGCAGAGCGGACCTCTAGGTCTTTCCAATAGGGTAGGTCCCAAAATATAGATTTCTTCTTCCACATGGGTGTGCGTCCCTCAGCGTCATTCGGAACAGATAGTCTGTCGGGATCCTTTCCAAAGATTACTTATAAATCATTGACCATAGCAAGTATGTGATCACCAATATGGAAGGCGGGCTTCTTCCGGTGATCTGCCTCGCCTTTGAAATGCTTGCCTTTCTTTCAACATTGATGGTTGGTCGGAAGAAATCGACGATGTCCTAGGTACACATTCTTCCTGCATTTGTCCAAATATATACTTTTGGTGTCATCTAAATAGTGCGTGTATGCATGGTATCCCTTGTTTGTCTGTCCTGAAAGGTTACTGAGAGCAGGCCAATCATTGATGGTTACAAACAGCAACGCATGTAGGTCAAATTCCACCTAGTCTTGCTCATCCCACACACGTACACCTATTCCATTCCACAGCTGTGAAAGTTCTTCAACTAATGGCCCTAGGTACACATCAATGTCGTTGGCGGGTTGCTTAGGGCCTTGGATGAGCACTCGCATTATAATGAACTTCCGCTTCATGCAGAACCAAGGAGGAAGGTTATAGATACATAGAGTCACGGGCCAGGTGCTATGATTGCTGCTCTGCTCCCCAAAAGGATTAATGCCATCCACGCTTAAACCAAACCATACGTTCCTTGTGTCACCTGCAAAGTCCCCCCACGTTCTCTCGATTTTTCTCCACTACGACCCGTCAGCAAGTGCTCTCAACTTCCCATCGTTCTTACGGTCCTCTTTGTGCCATCGCATCAACTTGGCATGCTCTTTGTTTCTGCACAGACGTTTCAACCGTGGTATTATAGGAGCATACCACATCACCTTGGCAGGAACATTTTCCTGGGGCACTCGCCCTCAACATCACCAGGGTCATCTCGTCTGATCTTATACCGCAATGCACCGCATACCCGGCATGCGTTCAATTCCTCGTACACACCGCGGTAGAGGATGCAGTCATTAGGGCATGCATGTATCTTCTGCACCTCTAATCCTAGAGGGCAGACAACCTTCTTTGCTTCATCTTCAATATTTTCAGTAGCTTCCCAAAGCCCTTGTCAGTTACACCATTCTCCGCCTTCCATTGCAGCAATTCCAATGCGGTACCGAGCTTTGTGTTGCCATCTTCGCAATTTGGGTACAACCCTTTTTTGTGATCCACTAACATGCGATCTAACTTCAACTTCTCCCTTTCACTTTCGCATTCTCTCTGTGCATCAACAATGACCCGGCGAAGATCATCATCGGGCAGATCGTCTGGTTCCTCTTGATCTTCAGCTTCCTCCATTGCAGCATCACTGTATTCAGGGGCGGATAGTTGTCATCATCCTCTTCTTCTTCGTTGTCTTCCATCATAACCCCTCTTTCTCCGTGCTTGGTCCAAACATTATAGTGTGGCATGAAACCCTTCTCAAGCAGGTGGATGTGAAGGGTTTTCGAGTCAGAGTAAGCCTTCGTATTCCCACAGATAGGGCATGGACAACAGATAAAACCATTCTACTTGTTTGCCTCAGCCACTTCGAGAAAATTATTGTAGCGACCCGACCCGAATGGATCGAAGTCTCTGTGCATAAGTGTCATCCCTGGATCGGTAATGCTGACACGCACAGTACTTGAAGGATTTATAACAGAGTGCAATCACACACTTATTACATCGAATGTCTCAAAAGAGAACTTAATAAAATAATATGGCTTAAGGCCATCTAAATAAGATAACTGCGGAAGCATCGAAGGTAAAATGAGTCCATCAACTCCAACGGCATAGCTGAGTGCACGACAACGACCTAGCGCACCTTACTCTTCGTCTGAAAAGTCTGCAACATGATATGTTGCAGCCCGAAACGGGTCAGCACATGGAATATGTTGGCAAGATAACACTATAGAGGAATGAACAAAGTAAATGCTATCACTATATGCATATGTGGCTGGTGGAGGCTCTGTGGTTATCATGATTTTGCGAAAAACTAATTTTTCCCTACAACAAAGGAATATATTTTATTTACTACTGAGTTTGTTGAAAACATTGAGAAGGTAACCCCAACTCAATCCCAATTAAAAGTTAATTAGCAACCCAGCAACATTAATTAAGAGTGATGAGATCAACATGATAATCCAAGAACCAGATACTAAAGATGTCCATAACCGGGGACATGGCTAATCATGATTAGTTTGTACACTCTGCAGAGGTTTGCGCACTTTTCCCCACAAGACCCGAAATCCTCCGTTGGATTTCTCGCACTACATGGTGTTTGAGAAACGGATGACCGAGACATAGTCTTTCAGAAGCATTAACTCTAACCCTGGGTAGACAGTACCAACCTACATCTCTTACATCTTCTAGTCTACCACTGGAAGAGGTCATGCAACATACTCAACTATGCTAGAGCCCATAATAGCCTGTGGCTGCACACGGAAGTTTCTAGCATGAATAATCTTATGATCCCTTTGAGCCTGGGTGGCGAACCAAATGGACAGCACTGGTATATCCCCAGGTGCCCGCAACCAATCCACCCAGATGTGTGTTTAAGTAGCCAGCTTAAGTTAACCATTAATTAACAATCTCACATCTGTCATGGATACACTCAAACCCAATCCACGTCTATGAGCATAGCATGTCAATATAAGCATAGCATAGAAGTAACTCCCAAGGTTTGATAATAAAGGGTAATAGGTTCTACCTCATCATCTACTTCCCAATACCCACAAGTTAATCACATCCTAATCATGCAGTGTTTGAGGATTGTAACTAATGCATAAAAAACTAGGTAATGAAGGGATATGATCAAAGTGTTACTTGCCTTGCTGACGATCTGCAAACCCTAGAGACTCGTAGTAGCATGCTTCGCACTCCGGGAATTCTATCGCAAACAAACAATAGCATACATAAGCACTCAAGCATAGATGCACGGGTAAAACTCGAATGAGAAAGATCAAATCTGAAAGTACAACTGAAAAGTTTCGATTTGCAAAAAGAATCAAATGAATCGGAGCTACGAAACTGAAACTACGGTCAAAAGAACTTTGAATTCAAAACTGCTTGAAACCAAATTTTAAATTGTCAAAATCATGTTTAAGTTGATTAAACAGAAAGAGGGGTTCGAGACAAAGATTTTGGCATTGGTTTCACTGGATTTGGACAAACAGTTTAGAAACGGCGAGGGTTTGAAGATCAGGGGCTAATCAGCGATAAAAATAATCGCGGATAGATCCCTGGCCGAAAAAGAAAATAAAAAGAACAAAACTATCGGACGAACGTCCGCTAACAGAGACGAATGGGCGAACGCGTTCGTTTAAGACGAACTAACGAGCGGGCGCTTGCTAAATAACGAAACCGAAGAAAAACCGAACCAATCTAATAAAAAAACCGAAATAGGGTTTTTAAAAAAACCTGCGGTTTTTACCAAAAACCAAAAAAAAAACGGGACGGCGAGATCCGATGGTGGCGGCTCGGATTCCGGCGAGGTGGGGGCGAACGGCGAGGCGGCGGGCTGCGCGGGCGGCGGCGCGGCTGCGCGGGGCGGCACGGCAGGCGGCGCGCGGCGCGGGGCGGCGAGCGGCGAGGCGGTGGCGGCAGCTGCGGCGCGTGCGGCGGCGGCGGCTGCGTCTGCCGCTGCTGCTGGTGGCGGCGGCGGCGGGGCTGGGTGGAGGAGAGGGGGGCGGCTCCGGCTTTAAAGGCCCGGGGGGCGGTGTGGCTTGCGGGAGGGGGCGGCGCCGGCGGCTCGGGGTCGGACTCCCCGAGTCCGTCGCGAGCACGACGACGGGAGGCGGCGCGGCCTGGCTCGGCTGGGCCTTCGGCCCAGTCGGGCGAAACTTTTTTTTTAAATAAAATTCCGTCGAAAGAAAAACCTAATTAAATAAAAAAAATCTGAAAATGCCAAAAACAATTTTCACCGTCTAAATAAAATATTTAGAACAAAGTGAACATTTTTCTGGCCTAAAATGCACTTTTAAAAAAATGCATATTTTTCCTAATTCAAATAAAATAGCAATAAAAATCCAAATAAAATATTTATTAGTTTTTAACATTTTTCCTCCAATATTTCTTTTATTTTGGAGAAGTCATTTTATCTCTTCTCTTTTATTTTTGATATTGGAAATATTTTGGAGAGAAAAATTATTAAAACCAAAATGATACTCTTTTTCAAATTTGAGAAAATTCAAATATGAAAATAAATGAAATCCCCAACTCTCTCCGTGGGTCCTTGAGTTGCTTAAGATTTCTAGGATCACAAACGAAATGCAAATAAAATATGATATGCATATGATGACCTATTTATAACATTCCAAATTGAAAATTTGGGATGTTACAAACCTACCCCCCTTAAGATGAATCTCGTCCTCGAGATTCGGGTTGGCTAGAAAATAGGTGTGGGTGGTCTTTCCGTAGGTCTTCCTCTCGCTCCCAGGTGGCTTCATCCTCGGTATGGTGGCTCCACTGAACTTTGCAAAACTTGATAACCTTGCTGCGTGTGACTCGGCTGGCAAACTCGAGAATCTTGACAGGTTTCTCCTCGTAAGTCAAATCACTATTCAACTGAATTGCTTCCAGTGGCACTGTATCTCTCAGAGGGATATCGGCCATCTCAGCATGACACTTCTTCAACTGGGAAACGTGGAACACATCATGAACTCCGGACAGTCCTTCGGGTAACTCCAACTTGTAGGCTACCTCTCCCATACGTTCCAAAACTTGGTATGGTCCTACAAATCTCGGGGCTAACTTTCCCTTAACTCCAAAATGTTTAACTCCTCGCAGAGGTGACACACGAAGATATGCTCTGTCTCCAATTTTGTAGACTACCTCCTTGCGTTTTGTGTCGGCATAACTCTTCTGCCTGGACTGAGCTACCTTCAGTCTAACTTGAATCAACTTAACCTTCTCTTCGGACTATTTGATCAAATCCGGTCCAAACAACTGACGGTCGCCAACTTCATCCCACATTAACGGTGTCCTGCACCTCCTTCCATACAAAGCTTCGAAAGGTGCCATCTTCAAACTGGCCTGGTAGCTATTATTGTATGAGAACCCCGCGTACGGCAAATTGTCATCCCAACTAGATCCATAATCTAGCGCACACTCCCTCAACATGTCCTCCAGAATTTGGTTGACTCTCTCGGTCTGTCCATCGGTCTGCGGATGAAAGGCTGTACTGAACTCTAGCCTGGTTCCCAAAGTCTGGTGCAGTTGGTGCCAAAACTTTGAAGTGAACTGTGTTCCTCTATATGATACGATGGTCCTCGGAACTCCATGCAGACATACGATCCTGGTCATGTATATCTTGGCCAACTTCACACTCGTATAGGTGGTTTTCACTGGGATAAAGTGAGGCACTTTGGTCAAACGATCCACTACTACCCAGATAGAATCATATCCCGATCGGGTCCTGGGCAATCCGGTGATAAAATCCATGCCAAGCTTGTCCCACTTCCATTCGGGTATCGGCATAGGCTGCAGTAATCCTGCTGGCTTCTGATGTTCTGCCTTCACTCTCTGGCATACATCACATACTGCTACATACTCGGTAATATCCTTCTTCATTCCTGTCCTCCAGAAACGCTCCTTTAAATCCAAATACATCTTGGTGTTTCCGGGGTGTATCGAGTATGGCGAGTCATGGGCCTCCTGAAGTATTAACTTCCTGATCTCTGCATTATTGGGTACATAAACACGGTCCTCAAACCACAAGGTGTCGTGCTCATCCTCACGAAAACCTTTGGCTTTTCCTTTGCTCATCCTCTCCTGTATCTCGGCAATTTCTTTGTCATCCTTCTGAGCTTCTCGAATCTTCCCCAATAATGTTGACTGAACTTCCATTGCTGCGACAAAACCTCTAGGAACTATCTCCAAACGAAGCTCCCTGAGATCTTCGGCTAACTCCTTTGGCAATCCTCCGCTTACGAGGGTATTGACATAACTCTTACGATTTAAAGCGTCTGCTACGACATTGGCCTTTCCTAGATGATAATGCAGCTTCATGTCACAATCTTTTATGAGCTCCAACCATCTCCTCTGCCTGAGGTTTAACTCCTTTTGCGTGAAGATGTACTTCAAGCTCTTGTGGTCCGTGTACACATCACAACAGTTTCCAATAAGAAAGTGTCTCCAAGTCTTGAGTGCATGCACTACTGCTGCTAACTCCAAATCATGCGTGGCATAATTCAACTCATGCGGTCGAAGCTGACGTGAGGAATACGAAACAACTCTTCCGTCCTGCATAAGTACTCCTCCAAGTCCTAAGCGAGAAGCGTCGCAATACACTTGGAAATCCTTGCGTACATCCAGTAGAATTAGCACTGGGGCTGTAACCAAACGTTTCTTCAGCTCCTGAAAACTTGCCTCACATTCCTCTGTCCATTTGAACTTGGTGTCCTTCTTCAACAACTCCGTCATAGGCTTCGCAATCTTGGAGAAATTCTCAATGAATCTTAGGTAATATCCCGCTAGTCCAAGAAAACTGCGGACCTCTCCAACTGAGATGGGTGTCAACCACTCAGTGACTGACTGAACCTTGGTAGGGTCTACTGCTATACCTTCTCCTGATATAACATGTCCAAGGAATCGAACTTCCTTCAACCAAAACTCGCATTTGCTGAACTTGGCATATAGTTGATGTTCCCTGAGCTTCTCGAGGACTATATGCAAATGCTCCTTGTGTTCTTCTTCATTCTTCGAATATACCAAGATATCATCAATGAACACAACAACAAACTTATCCACGAACTCCATGAACACCTTATTCATCATACTCATGAAATAGGCAGGAGCGTTAGTCAATCCAAATGACATAACCGTGTACTCATATAGCCCATACCTTGTGGTGAAGGCTGTCTTAGGTATATCCTGTTCTCGGATCTTCAGCTGGTGGTATCCTGATCGCAGATTGATCTTGGAGAATACTTTAGCTCCTTGCAGCTGGTCAAACAAATCGTTGATCATTGGTAGCGGGTACTTGTTCTTGATCGTCACTTCATTCAGTGCCCGATAATCAACAACCATTCTCAAAGATCCCTCCTTCTTCTCAACCAAGAGCACTGGGGCTCCCCATGGTGACGAACTTCATCGAATGTAACCTTTCTCCAATAACTCCTTAATCTGCTTCTTAATTTCCTCCAGATCATTTGCGGGCATCCGGTATGGTCTTTTTGATATTGGTCCGGTGCCTGGCAACAACTCTATCAAAAATTCAATGTCTCGATTCGGCGGCATACCTGGTAGTTCCTCTAGAAATACATCCGGGTAATCCTTCACTACTGGCACTTCCTCCTGAACAACTCTTGAGAGGGAATTTACTTGTGTCTTCTTTGGCGCATGCCTGGATACATACTTGATCCTTTTTCCCTCCGGGGTGGTGAGCAGAATTAACCTACTCACACAGTCAATGTTTACTCCATACTTCGATAGCCAATCCATGCCTAGTATCACATCCAATCCTTGTGACTCCAAAATTATTAGGTTTGAGGGGAAAACATGGCTACCAATGGTTAAGGGTATCCGGTCGCACCATCGGCTGGCCATATACTCTGCTCCTGGTGAGCATACTAGCATGGGTGACCTAAGGGCTAAGGTGGGTAACTTAAACTTGTCCACAAATCCCTTTGAAATGTATGAATGCGATGCACCAGTATAAAAAAGAACGAGAGCGGTAAATGACTTAACCAAAAACTTACCGATAACTTCATCTGGCTACTCTTCGACCTTCTCCACGTTCACGTGGTTCACTTGTCCCCTGTTGAAAGGGTTGGGATTCTTCCCAGAGCTTCCATTGCCATTACAATTCTTTGGCTCGGGGCACTCATTGGCGTAGTGTCCAGTCTTCCCGCACTTGAAACAAGTAATGTGACTTTGGTCCTTCTTGGCGGGTGTGGCTGGGTTAGAGCGGTTCTGATTGCTGCCTGCTCCATTCCCATTTCCATTCTTGGGGCCACTGTGGTTATGCGAGCTTCCTCCATTGTGGGTATGGCCTCCATGGTTATGGGTATAACCGCCCGAGTTCGGGGTAAAACGGGTCTTCTGCTGAGCTCCTGAATTGTACTTCCCTTGTTCATACTTCCTTTTGCGGCTCTCAATTTGCTGCTGCTTCCCTTCAATCATAAGGGCCCTGTCTACCAACTCCTGGTAGTTAGAAAATGTTGCCACCATCAACTGCATACTCAGCTCATCATTCAGTCCTTCAAGAAATTTCTCCTGCTTCGCGGCATCAGTGGCCACATCATCTGGGGCATAGCGAGACAACTTGCTGAACTCCTCCACGTACTGCCCCACAGTACGATTTCCCTGGCGTAAGTTGCAAAACTCACGCTTCTTCATGCTCATCGCTCCTGCCGAGACATGTGCAGTGTGGAATGCTTGCTGAAACTGCTCCCAAGTGACATTGGCTATGGGGAAAGTGGCTGTGTAATTCTCCCACAATGAGGCTGTGGGTCCATCCAATTGGTGTGCGGCAAAACGCACCTTCTCAGCATCTGTGCAACCTGCGGTGGTCAACTCCCTTCCAATCCTGTGTAGCCAGTCATCAGCAACAATCGGCTCGGTGCTACTGGAAAACACCGGCGGATTCAACCTTAGGAAACGGGCTAGGTTGTCGACTGGAGGGGGTGGCGGTGGGTTGTTGTTGTTGTTGCCTTGGTTCTGGACTAGTAGCTGCATCAGGGCATTCTGCTGTTGGATCAACTGAGTGAGCTCCGATGGGAAGACAAAACCAGGGTCACGTCTTGGAGGCATCTGATGGGTTTAGAGGGAAGAGATTAGAATAGAGTGAGGTCTAGTGAGAAAGCACTACCCATATGCACATGAGGCAAACACATTCATATCACACCAATCAATCCAAACAAGGGCATACAAACGATCTAACTACCGTTACAAAAGTGCTCGGACTACTACTATATACATGGGGAAAATACTACTGATAATATGGTGGTCATCTAGAAGTTTTGATCGGTGGAAGACTCCATGATATCCGCTCCAGCTTCGTCTTCATAATCATCATCACTACTGTCGGGGTCGGAGTCGATGTCGTCGATGATGATGTAGTCTTCAGAACGAATGTCGTCGGGATGGCCGTCATCTCCTCCTAGCGCGGGGTCTCCCATGAATACTCCTAGCTTCCTCTTCAGGTCGTCATTCTTCTCCACTAGTATTGAGATATCCTCCTCGTATCCATCACGCGTAGACTTGAGTTCCTCTTCTAGCTCCATGTTCCTGGTCATCACCTTCTTCAAATCTATCATGCTTGCGCACATTTGGTTCTCCTGGCGACGAATGTGCTGGTTTAACTCCTGGATGAAAGCTGCAATGGACCTGTCCCTCCTGGTGCTGATCATCTCCCATTGCTCATCTCGGCGCCCACATATCTGGTAGATGGTGTCCTTAAGATCCTCGTGATAAACTTCGCCGATGCATCCCATGGTGATGTGGGCTACCATGCTCTTTCCTAGACTCCAGGTTGGTGCATCAAAGTAAAACTCTATGGGCTTAGTAATTGGCGTGAATGTCCTTCCTGGAACTTGAACTCGAATCATCCAACGCTCCTCTTCTGGTAAGGTGGCGGTGTAGGTCCCGGTGAAGCTTGGTATTCCGATGTTCAGGTACCTAGTAACTTCCTTCAAGTGTCGTCCAAAAGGTGTGTCTTCATCCGGTTGTGCAAACTTGTTCCTTGAATCTATCATCTATAGAGTAGAAGATGGAGAGAGTCAGAAATGAGTAGAGAAGAGTGACCTATGGCTTTTCTTAGTGGTCGTGTCTTACAGTCAGCGTGTGCTCTGATACCATCTTTGTAGCGACCCGACCCGAATGGATCGAAGTCTCTGTGCATAAGTGTCATCCCTGGATCGATAATGCTGACACGCACAGTACTTGAAGGATTTATAACAGAGTGCAATCACACACTTATTACATCGAATGTCTCAAAAGACAACTTAATACAATAATATGGCTTAAGGCCATCTAAATAAGATAACTGCGGAAGCATCGAAGGAAAATGAGTCCATCAACTCCAACGGCATAGCTGAGTGCACGACAACGGCCTAGCGCACCTTACTCTTCGTCTGAAAAGTCTGCAACATGATATGTTGCAGCCTGAAAAGGGTCAGCACATGGAATATGCTGGCAAGATAACACTATAGAGCAATGAACAAAGTAAATGATATCACTATATGCATATGTGGCTGGTGGAGGCTCTATGGTTATCATGATTTTGCGAAAAACTAATTTTTCCCTACAACAAAGGAATATATTTTATTTACTACTGAGTTTGTTGAAAACATTGAGAAGGTAACCCCAACTCAATCCCAATTAAAAGTTAATTAGCAACCCAGCAACATTAATTAAGAGTGATGAGATCAACATGATAATCCAAGAACCAGATACTCAAGATGTCCATAACCGGGGACACGGCTAATCATGATTAGTTTGTACACCTTGCAGAGGTTTGCGCACTTTTCCCCACAAGACCCAATCTCCTCCGTAGGATTTCTCGCACTACATGGTGTTTGAGAAACGGATGACCGAGACACAGTCTTTCAGAAGCATTAACTCTAACCCTGGGTAGACAGTACCAACCTACATCCCCTATGTCTGCTAGTCTACCACTGGAAGAGGTCATGCAACATACTCAACTATGCTAGAGCCCATAATAACTTGTGGCTGCACACGGAAGTTTCTAGCATGAATAATCTTATGATCCCTTTGAGCCTGGGTGGCGAACCAAATGGACAGCACTGGTATATCCCCAGGTGCCCGCAACCAATCCACCCAGATGTGTGTTTAAGTAGCCAGCTTAAGTTAACCATTAATTAACAATCTCACATCTGTCATCGATACACTCAAACCCAATCCACGTCTATGAGCATAGCATGGCAATATAAGCATAGCGTAGAAGTAACTCCCAAGGTTTGATAATAAAGGGCAATAGGTTCTACCTCATCATCTACTTCCCAATACCCACAAGTTAATCACATCCTAATCATGCAGTGTTTGAGGATTGTAACTAATGCATAAAAAACTGGGTAATGAAGGGATATGATCAAAGTGTTACTTGCCTTGCTGACGATCTGCAAACCCTAGAGACTCGTAGTAGCACGCTTCGCACTCCGGGAATTCTATCGCAAACAAACAATAGCATACATAAGCACTCAAGCATAGATTCAAGGGTAAAACTCGAATGAGAAAGATCAAATCTGAAAGTACAACTGAAAAGTATCGATTTGCAAAAAGAATCAAATGAATCGGAGCTACGGAATTGAAACTACGGTCAAAAGAACTTCAAATTCAAAACTGCTTGAAACCAAATTTTAAATGGTCAAAATTATGTTTAAGTTGATTAAACATAAAGAGGGGTTCGAGACGAATATTTTGGCGTTGGTTTCACTGGATTTGGACAAACGGTTTACAAACGGCGAGGGTTTGAAGATCAGGGGCTAATCTATGATAAAAATAATCGCGGATAGATCCCTGGCCAAAAAAGAAAATAAAAAGAACAAAACTATCGGACGAACGTCCGCTAACAGAGACGAACGGGCGAATGCGTTCGTTTAAGACGAACTAACGAGCGGGCGCTTGCTAAATAACGAAACCGAAGAAAAACCCAACCGATCAAATAAAAAAACCGAACTAGGGTTTTAAAAAAAAACTGGCGGTTTTTAACTAAAATCGAAAAAAAACTGGGACGGCGAGATCCGGCGGCGGCGGCTCGGATTCCGGCGAGGCGGGCGGCGAACGGCGAGGCGGCGGGCGGCGCGGGCAGCGGCGCGGCTGCGCGGGGCGGCGCGGTAGGCGGCGCGCGGCGCGGGGCGGCGAGCGGCGAGGCAGCGGCGCGCGGCGGCGGCGGCTGCTGCTGCTGCTGGTGGCGGCGGCGGCTGCTGCTGCTGCTGGTGGCGGCGGCGGCGGGGCTGGGTGGAGGAGAGGGGGGCCGCTCTGGCTTTAAAGGCCCGGGAGGCGGTGTGGCTTGCGGGAGGGGGCGGCGCCGGCGGCTCGGGGTCGGACTCCCCGAGTCCGTCGCGAGCACGACGATGGGAGGCGACGCGGCCTGGCTCGGCTGGGCCTTCGGCCCAGTCGGGATAACTTTTTTTTAAATAAAATTCCGTCGAAAGAAAAACCTAATAAAATAAAAAATATTCTAAAAATGCCAAAAACAATTTTCACCGTCTAAATAAAATATTTAGAACAAAGTGAACATTTTTCTGGCCTAAAATGCACTTTTAAAAAAATGCATATTTTTCCTAATTCAAATAAAATAGCAATAAAAATCCAAATAAAATATTTATTTGATTTTAACATTTTTCCTCCAATATTTCTTTTATTTTGGAGAAGTCATTTTATCTCCTCTCATTTATTTTTGATATTGGAAATATTTTGGAGAGAAAAATTATTAAAACCAAAATGATCTTCTTTTTCAAATTTGAGAAAATTCAAATATGAAAATAAATGAAATCCCCAACTTTCTCCGTGGGTCCTTGAGTTGCTTAAGATTTCTAGGATCACAAACGAAATGCAAATAAAATATGATATGCATATGATGACCTATGTATAACATTCCAAATTGAAAATTTGGGATGTTACAATTATGTAGGCCCTTAATGTACTCGGAGGTGCGTCTGTCACCGTACATCCATTGCCAGTTCATCTGCGTGCATTATATATAATTAAGTGTGTCAAAAACAATTAGAGAACATCACG
Organism: Thinopyrum elongatum; assembly: GCA_011799875.1. Taxonomy (NCBI): domain Eukaryota; kingdom Viridiplantae; phylum Streptophyta; class Magnoliopsida; order Poales; family Poaceae; genus Thinopyrum; species Thinopyrum elongatum. The sequence continues at coordinate 45,448,038 of CM022299.1, read as the reverse complement.
AATAGAGAAGTGACAAAATTAATAGAAGTTCATCATCACATTAAAACCAAAGTATAGTAGTGATCAAATGTTATTACTGAAAAAATAAATACATAAAGTTCATACATAGTTCTCATTGAACAACATATAGCTCTCTAGAGCATCTAATTAAAACATACATTGAAATTATGTAAACCATTTCAATGCAACAACAAATGCGATCATAATCACAACTAAGGTAACAATTAATCCAACGGCATAATGATATCAAGCCTCAGTATGAATGGCATATTTTTTAATCTTTCTAATCTTCAAGCGCATTTTATCCATCTTGATCTTGTGATCCTCGACGACATCCGCAACATGCAACTCCAATTCGATATTCTCCTCCTCAATTCTTTTCAATTTTTTCTTCAAGTAATCGTTTTCTTTTTCAACTAAATTTAACCTCTCGACAAGAGGGTCGGTTGGAATTTCCGGTTCACATACCTCCAAGTTAAAAACATCTATGTCACGTTGGTCGGCATAATTGTCATAAACACTAAATGAAACAAATAGTTGTAAAAGATAATATACCACATCCGTTCATAGATAGGACGAGGGTCGACGGGGGCGGATACCAAAACCATCGCACTATATAATAACAAGCAATAAAAAAATTAAGAAAATTATACAAGTATGTATCTAAATCTTACAAGTAAGAATTTTTTTTCTTTTTGAAAGAATATAAGAAGAAGAGGCTCAACACGGTGGTGACGGCGACGAGATCGGCGCGGGCGATCGACGGCGGTGAGGACGGGGACAGGACATGACGGACCGGCAAACCTAGACAAATCTTGAGGAAAATGAAGCTTGGATAAGGAGCTTCGAGAGGAGAAAGATTAAGTGTGGCTTGGGCATTTCATCGAACACCTCATATGCATAGGAGGTGAGCTAGAGCAACACACACCTCTCCCACGGCCGACCAAAAAAACAGAGTAGTGGCTCTGTTCGTGGGCAGGGGCGGGGGTATATATAGGGATATCTTTAGTCCCGGTTCGTGGCTAAAACCAGGACTAAAGGACAACATTTGGTCCTGGTTCCAACCACCAACCTGGACTAAAGGTGCTGGGCCAGGAGCGAGGCCCATTGGTCCCGGTTCGTGTCTGGAACCGGGACCAAAGGGGTCAGACGAACCGGGACCAATGGCCCCCGAGGACCAACCGGCGCCCTGGCCTCACGAACCGGGACTGATGCACCCTATGGTCCCGGTTCGTGAGTGAACCGGGATTAATGCCCTTACCCAGGCCTCAACAAAATCCCTGTTTACTACTAGTGTTTGCTGGCATTGCCAACGGGGCAAGTCGGATGGCACGATTCGGGATAGAAACCTGTCTATCATCGAAACGATAGGGGTGGCTGACGGAAAAGATATTGACGCGATACTGGAGCATAAATCCTCCAAGTGTTCGACATCGCTTGGTGCCTCGGCATCAATCCGCTCGGACAAAGCTGACGCCAACACAGAAAAGCAGGTGAGTAAGACTGGAGGGTGCAGGTAGTGGATTGAAACGGATGCCACCTACACTCACAAGATTAACCGTTAGCGACAAGATAATAAGTCTATATGCATGCTATGCGACAAACAAATGCAACAACCAAATGCACCAAACCGACCAGAATCTATACTACCGCTTTCTAACGTTCGGGCTGACTAGGGCGTCCTACAACCAGACCTGCTCCGATACCAACCGTTGTGGCACCCCGGCTCAGAGAGACCGGAACACACCATATTCTATCCTAGAGATCAAGTCTTCTGGAATACGGCACTGCTTGGCATAGAGCAAATCAGCTCTTATTACAAATACTCAGGGTACAAAGGTTCGAGTATTACAATGGAATAGCTCGGCACGATGACACTACGCCTGCGAATGTAGCTCTATGCTAGTAGCAGAACAACTCAAATCAGTGCAATAACTTCTAGCAGCGGAACGACGATGATAGCGATGGACTCCACTCCGCAGGGACTCTAGCTGGAACGCTTATCCTAGCTCACAAACTCGGGATCCTCGGCAATCAAGCAAACACGCCATGACCTGCAAACTGGCATGACATGCCAGGTGAGTACTTTGAATGTACTCGCAAGCTCACAGCAACCAAAAGTAATCAAGACAAACAACAACATGGCATTTACATGTTAAAGATCAAAGATGAACATGATATCACTAGCACAACATAAGCAGGGCATGAACATATGAACATGATGATACTAGCATCCAGCATGTTTAAACTATCATGATTCAACTTACTCTGCTTGGGGGTTATCTCGTAACCACCATATGTATCAACTTACCAACTTGGGCATCACACGATCACCTCAGGAACAACCAACCTTGGTATTATAATACCGTATTGATCGCCTAACAACAAGGAGCTTGATCTTTACCCAGGGATCATCACATGACACTATAAACATCAACCAACCTCGGTACCCACGATACCACTGTGATCCTCTCACGATCACATAAAGATGAACCAACTTCTTCCCTCATCGAACTGGGGTTATTTATTAATCAGGTTATTATGACCCATAGTGTGACCTACTATGAACTGGGCCCATATCCACGGGCGCGGCTATCGATAGATTATACACTCTGTAGAGGCTAGTACACTGTACCCACACTACAGAACCCAATGCCTCGTGCTCCCATTCGGGTGGACCAACGGTGTTCCGACAAAACCGATCTACTGCATGACACTCTCCCGGCCACTCCGACCAACTCCCCTTTGGGCTAAGTCATGGGTGGCCCCGATGCCACTCTGGACATCGAACGACCACCGTCGGGGAAAAATAAAAACGGTCCCAAACAGGGACAACCCGGGTACAACACAGCTCGGGCACACAAGGTTATTGCCACCTACCAGGCCAGGGTAGTGCGTGCACCTAACCTTCCCTAGTTGGAGGCACCGGTAAGAGCATGACAATAGACCGCATTAGGGCCTTCCCATAAAGGCAAATGTGGTTGCACTGGTCAGCTCATCTCGATGGCACTATGAGTCAGCCAACAGGTAATCAAGTTCAATTAATATCCAGTTAAACTTGAAAAGTAATGAGCTGAGCCATAATAAAATAGCATGATGCATATGATAACAACATGAACATGGATGTGAAGCATAGCCATATGAATATCCACAGCAAAACATTTCTTCTACTAGATGCAAAAGAACATGGCATAGCGATGATCAAGTATATCACAGGTACTTTCATAACAGATGATAATAAGGTAGAGAAGAACATTACTATCACCATCATGTACTAAGCATGACGTATGAAAATAATACTAGCAAGTAGTACATACTAACAAAGTGCATAAGAACATATCGTGAAGATGGGCATGGATCCACAAGCATGACCGAAACAGCAATAGCATTAGTTAAATGGGCAAACATTTATTAAATATTAAAGTTGAAATCCATGGCTACTGCATGGCCATCATGCAAGTGGCTGCCGTGGCTTGCCTGGGGATAAAAAATACACCGGGAAGAAGTGCGGTGAAGCCGCAGAAAGACTTGCCGAAAAAGCTTCTCTCTTGGAGGAGGCTAGATAGGGCAAGGGCAAAATGGTAATTTTCAGTATGTCAAAACATAGTAAAAATGGTACCAACAGAACAGGCTCAACGAGACGAAGATGTGGGCTTTGGATTCACCTAATTCGGAGTTACGGTCGCGGAGATATAGATGTTTGAACACCAGGGACCAATCTGTAAAAAGAATCTCACAAACAGGCCCCTGACTGATAAAACAGAAAACACCTTTTTATGAAATACGCCTTCTGCACAAGAAAACGTGTTCTTAGCTGCAGTAGAACTGTAATATGCTTTCAAAACAGGGAAAACACATTTCTTCCCACAGCCGTACCCAAATGCGTTTTCGGTCAGGGAAAACGTATTCCGTGGAATACGCTTCCACTAATCCACATCAGCGGGGCCGGCTGGGTCAGCGGGTGAGGCTTACAGGTGGGTTTGGGGGACAAGCGGGGCCCGCCTGGCTGGTCTTCATCTTCTTCCTCTCATTCCCCCGACAGGAAGCAGAGTAGGGAGTAGGGGAGGGTGCCGGCGACGGGCCTGGCCGGATCCGGCAACCTCCTGCCGGGGCGAGGACACCGGCGGGCGTGGGAGAGGGTGTCGCAACCGTCGAGGCCATGCACGGGCGCTGAGAAGAAGAAGAGTGGCGATAGTGGTTCACGGCGGCCGATGACAGAGGCGGCGGCCGAACGTGGAGCGTGCGGCCACGGGTACTCCGGCGAGGATCTGAGGGGCTGGGAAGGATCTACGGCGAGAGGCGGAATTAGTGGTGAGGTCCGGGAGTGGAGGGGAGGGCTATGGCCGAAGATAGCCGAGGGGATCGGCGGCCACCATGGCGGACAGAGGTGAGGAGGGGCTGCTCCGATGGGCTAGGAGGGGAGGGGAGAGAGCGGTGAGGTGCGAAGGAGGTCGGGGAGGCTTTTTATAGCCACGAGGAGGGATCGGGAGGGCTCAAGAAGTCTCGGCCGACCGGACAAGGAGAGAGTAGATGAGCTCAGGTCACGGGCGAGCTCAATGCGACCCAACAATGGTGAGATAGGACGAGGCAGAGGCATAGGACGAAGCAGAGGATCACGGGAGAGCTCCAGGACATGGCGATGGCTCGAGAAGAGGAGGGAGCGGACGAGAATAGTGGCCGTGGTTTGCGAGGGCGCGCCGCGCACGTGGTGCACTGTGGCCGGCCTAATCATGTCAGTGGGATTGGTCATTCAAAGGAGAGAGCCAAGGAGGAAGGAACCAAGGACAGGGGCAAAGAAGAGATTTGCACATGACACCAAAGGAGATCAACAGCAAGGTGCTTGATGTGAAGTGAGAGAGATTGAGCAAGAGATAGACTCTGGTCTTTGGATGATAGTGATCGCATACTAAGATGATCATCTCTGGAAATTTGTAGCTCATTTGGATGAGTATAAGTGGCACTTGCTGTAGAAAGTAACCCACTGGTCATAAATGTAAATGATGAAGTTGTGCTCACATAGTTCAATGGATTGAGCTAAAATTTGGAGGAGATGAGTTATTTGGGCATATGAACACACTGTAGAAATTTCATACCATTTGGATACACCAAAATGGTACTTCCTTCACAGTGGTCCTCTCTAGACACATATTAAGAAAGCTTCTAGAGAAATATTGGATGACTGAAATGAGCCCAAATTGTGTCGAGGGATTTTATATTGGTAGGAGCATGTCCTGGCAAAGTTTCAGCAATATAAAATATAGTTGCTTCACAACGTGAGAATCTGACCAGAAACAAATATTTGATGCTCAGCTCACATGGATGGATGAAATGAGCTCATATTTGGAGGAGATCTTATATTTGATCACATAAAGGACCTTGCAAAATTTCAACTCATTTGGATTACCCTAGCTAGTACTTCCTTCACAAAGGCTTCCATCTGACAGAAACTTTGGAAATTTGCTGAGGAAGATTCACTAGAAAAAATGAGTTGAATTTTGACATGAGACAATGATATGGATAGGAAAGAGTGCCCAAAAAGTTTGGGGGCAAACAAGCAAAGATAAATAGCACTTCCTTCTCAAAAAGCCACTTAGGGCAGAATGAGAGAAGGAATATTTGTGAATTATTTTTGAACTAGCCAAGGAATAATTTTGACATATCTTGGGAAGATATGTCCTAAAGGATTTATGAGAATTTGTGGGAGTCAAAAAAATGACAGAAAGGTAGGTTGCTTCACAACCTAGGGCAAACAGGGTTATTCCTTTAATAGAAAAGGAATATTCCCAATCAAACAAAGAATTTGGGATTTGGGCTAAGATAGGAAATGATATGATCTTGGGATGGTTTTGAGGATGACAAGCCACTTGGGAGCCTAAGAAGAGATGATCTTCCCAGGTTTCAGGACCACAGAGGCACAGAAAAGCAATTCAAATAAAAAATCCAAAGAAAAACAAAAGAAAAAGAAAGGTCCAAAATCCAGGGTGTGACAGAATTACTCTCCCGACGATGAGCATCAAGAAATTGGTGATGGAGGATGGTTGATGATGACGAAGACGGAAGATCCCCCTCTCCGGAGCCCCAAACGAACTCTAGATCTGGCCTTCCGATGAAGAATAGGAGGTGGCGGCAGCTCCGTATCATAAAACGAGATGAAACTTCCTCTCTTATTTTTTCTTGGGAAATAGGAATTTATAGTGCTGAGATTAGGGTCTGCGGAGCCTCGTGGGTGCCACAAGCCACCAGGGCGTCCCTTGGGGGGGCATGCCCTGGTGCCTCGTGGGCACCTGGTGACCCCCCTTAAGTGACTCTTTGCTCCAGTATTTTTTATTTATTCCATAAAAAATCTCCAAAAAATTTTGTCCAATTCCGAGAACTTTTATTTCTGCACAAAAACAACAACATGGTAGTTCTGCTGAAAATAGCGTCAGTCCAGGTTAGTTTCATTCAAATCATGCAAATTAGGGTCCAAAACAAGAGCAAAAGCATTTGGAAAAGTAGATACGACAGAGACGTATCAACTTCTAGGGCGCCATATTAGCGGCCGGCATCGCACACACTCCTCGGCAGATCCGCAAAGGTGTTTGAGGATCGCTAGAGTTGAGTAAGCTGGATGAACCTATTTTGGCCAAAAATGCATTGAAGCACATAAGGCTTACCAGCGGTGATTTGCATCACTTATTGAAGATCCTCACGATCAGCTCTGGCCTATGTCTTAGCCTCAGCACAGGTCGAGCTGAACTTCTCGAACTTGGCGGCCTTCTTCCTTTGGTCCTCCTACAGGGTGTCACGTTCTACGTACAACCACTTCAGGTTTACCTAAACCTCAAGGACCCGAGCCTGATACTTGTCGCGAGCCACCTTCTCCTTGGGCAGCTCTTGGCTGGCCTTTGCCGCCACAACATTTTGCTGCTCGGCCTCCTGCCGAGCCTTCTCCAGCTCCTCTTTCAAGGCCTCAAGCTCCGCGGTTGCAGCTGGCATCAAATAGCTCGGCATTAGAATAAGCTAAATGAATAACAACACTAGCTAAAAGCGGTAGATTTGCTCTTTCATTGAGCCCTTTTGATCTACTTTTCCATCAGATCGAGGTCTTCTTCGGACTGCTTCAACTTTCGGTTCATCTCTGCTAACTCCTCGGAATTAGGGCTCAAAGCCCAAGCCGAGGACTGTACACACAATTGAACATTATTTTTACAAAATCGATTTTGATCCTGTGTTTGGTTTTTCAAATCCAATCAAAGTCTCGGGGGCTACTGCATGTTCGCTTCCATATAAATACAAATCAACCCCCAAATAAGTTTTTGGAAACCAACTTGGGGCTCGAGGACTAGTGCTGATTATGCTCTTATAGTTACTATGAGCATTTGTATAGTCTCCAGACGATTTTTTCCTTTTTCAGTCATGTCCGAAGAGGGCTACTGAATGGGGCTAGTGTCAAACTAAAATATAAAAATAAGAAAAAGTGGCAAGTCAAGATGTGCTAAAGCGTACTTCGAAGCCTCTGACGAGGCCCTCGAAGACCTCATGCATTCCGGCCTCTACGGACCGAAAGCTGTTCGTCGTGCCAATGAGGCCACGGTGCTCTTCTATGTTTGAGGACCCCGCTATAGCCACCTCCATCTCCTTGGGCCACCCCTTATGGGCCTGCCCTAGGGCAAGAGGGGTAGGCGTAGTCACCTCAGGGGCACCCACCATGGTGGTGGGGATGGGACCCTCTGGCTGCTGTGATGGCGCTGAAGTAGTCTAGGCCAAGGACTCTATCTGGCCTAGACCGCCTTCTTTGACCAAAGGGACCCCTCCCCCTTGGTCCCTGCGACCGAGGTTTGGACCTCGGCCGGGGAAGCCTTGATGCCAGCCCCCGTGTTGACAACGGATGGGGCTAGGTGTGACATTGCCTCCCCAGCTCGTCGTGAGTAGGGGAAGGTGTGAGGTGCTCGGCGTTCCCGCTTTCCGCCATAAAGGACGGGGGGAGCCCATCATCTTTGGCCATGTCGCCGATGAGGACGCGTTGTAGGCTGAAAGACATAAGTCAATTATCTTATGTGGAAATACGTGTTCACAAAAGAGTTAAAGAACATTTTATTAGTAATACTTCCGGGGTACCGGCTTCATCCTGCGTGGCTGCATAAGGACGTCCTCTGAGGAATCAGAGAGCGTGACTTGGACGGGCGAGACCCGCCGGCCGACTGGTTCAGCCGAGGTCTTGTGCAGCCTTTGACAGGCCCGAGGGTGCTCCTCCTCCTCCTCGGCATCTTCGAGCACCGACCTCTTCCTTTTTGGGGAGGATACGTCCTCCCCTACATCCTCTTTCTCCCCATCCCCCTTATGGGTGGATGAGGCATGGGTGTCTTTGGACCTGGCCTCCAAAGGATCTCGGATGCGCAGGGCACTCCTCCCCTTCGGCTGCTTCAGCTCCTTGGCCGGAACCACGTATGGCTCCTCGGCCAAGAGCACCTCGAGCTTAGGAGATCTCGCCTCCTTGGGCAGCCGCACCGGGCACAACAACTTCTGTGCCTTAGGGATCCATTTTTTTTAACCTTGAATAGTAGGAGAACCTCCTACTGTGAATTAAATTAAAGTATAGGATCAAGTTACATAGTTAATTACAACCCCATCTTGCTATGGGGAGGGAGGATAGGGGGAGGAGTTACACTATGGAGGCAAGAAAAGAGGGAATGAGTCCATTGTGTTTCTCCATGACCCTATAAGTAAGGAGAGAGAAGTCTTGTTTGAATCTATGAAGCTAGGAGTCCTTTGAGGGGTGATCTTCCTAAAGTGTTTATTGTTACGCTCCTTCCAAATACTCCAAGCCGCCACAAGGAAAGATTCCATAAAATGAGGCCGGTCCCAACTTTGTCTGACAGACATCACATTTTGCACTCGTTCAATTCTTGGGGTCCAGTTTAGATTAAGACTACTCCAGCATTTATTAGTGAATTTGCATTCAAAGAACAAGTGTTCCAACGTTTCTTCAATTTGTAAACCACAAATGATGCAGTTGTGATCATCACCTATATTGTAATGTCTTCTTTTGAGCATATTTCGAGTGTTTAGTTGGTCAGAGAGTAGTAGATTTGAAGACCTTTATACTCGTGGTAGCCATTGATTTCCAAATCCACTTGAAGACATCATGAGCATGCACGTCTCAAAAATAGAAAGTATAATACCTGTGTGCTGTGTATTCTGCATATCACCATACATACGACCAGCAGTCATGTGATTCAGAGAGTGAGATGTTTATCATTTCAGTATGTAGTTCCCTCACTTCAGCATGCACCTGGCTCGAGAGGGGAAGATGGAATGTCGTACTGAGAGATGTGGTAGTCAAGAAGTCTCGTATGAACAGATCTTCATTCAGAACATACGATAAAGCACTCGGATATGATTCTGCAAGGATGTTATTCATCCATGGGTCCTTCCAAAATAATACATCTGCACCATTAAAGACCTCTGCATGGGCTATCCCTCTGTATATTGGCATTAGCTTCATGACGTCCTGCCACTAGAAAGATCCACACGGGTCGGCCGCATGAGGAATTTTCATTGTGTAGTAAGTGACCAGATGATACGTCTCCATCGTATCTACTTTTCCAAAATCTTTTGCCCTTGTTTTGGACTCTAATTTGCATGATTTGGATGGAACTAACCCGGACTGACGCTGTTTTCAGCAGAATTGCCATGGTGTTATTTTTGTGCAGAAATAAAAGTTCTCAGATTGACCTGAAAAGTGAACAAGAAGGAAGAGAATTATTGCCCCCCCCCCTTCTTGCTTTACCTTATGTCCGAAGGGGATCAATGAATTCTTCAAGTGCCTTACCGGAATCAAAGTTAGTTCTGGTTACTGTTGGAAGATAAGCAGATTTCTAGACACAAAGAAGAAAAGGTTCGGTGGGATGAAGTCTCATGACTGTCATGTGATGATGACGCAGATACAACATGTTCCCTTAGAGGGATAATGGACAAGCACGTCTGTGACAGGCTTATTGGTCTCTGCAACTTTTTTGATGTTATCTCTCGAAAGTCGATCAGTGTGAAGTAACTCCGAAGGCTACAGGAAGAGATCGTTGTGATACTAAATGAGCTTGAGATGTACTTCCCGCCCGCGTTCTTTCACGTCATGTTGCATGTGTGTGCCCACATAGTGGACGACATAATAGACCTGGGGCCAACATTCCTACACAGCATGATGCTATTTGAGAGGATGAATGGGGTCATCAAAGGATTCGTTTGTAACATGTCCCGTCCTGATGGAAGCATCGACCAGGGCTATCTGACACAAGAGTGCATCTCTTTCTGCGAGAATTATCTATATGACACAGACTGGCCTGTTGTTGGTTTGCCCATTAAGAAGAACCTTGGGAGGCTCGAAGGAGAAGGTCACTCCAATGGTCGCAGGGTACTGCATGTGGGTTACTCGGATCGACGCAACGACTTTGACATAGCAAACTTAGTAGTGCTACATCACCTAGATGTGGTAGATCCTTTCGTGACACTGCACAAAGAAACCATCGCAAAGAACTATCGTGACCGGGGGCTATGCAGGACGAACGCCAAAGTTATTAGAGAGCACAACTCCACTTTCCTGCATTGGTTCAAAGAGCATATTCTTGCTAATCCCCGGAAGAGGGCTCTACGGACGAATTGCTCATATACGCCTTAGCACATGGCCCCGTGGCCAACCTCGCGACCTATCAGGCATACGATATCAACGGATACATGTTCTACATAGAGGCCAAAGATATAAACAGTGATTTTCAGAACACAGGGGTGACAATGGAATGCATGACCGGCGACAACGCCGCAATTAAAAGATTCTACGGAAGGGTTGAGGAGATCTGGTAGCTTGACTACTCTGGACTGCAGAGTGCGACGATGTTCCGTGTCAGATGGGCTAAGAATGTCGAAAGAGAGAATCGGTATTTCACTACCATGTCTATACCCGACGCCAAGGGCGCTATCGTGAACGCCATCGCAAAAAACGAGCCATGGGTACATGCTAAGCACGTGACACAATGCTTCTTCATAACCGACCCAAGCAATCCCAGCCGTGTTGTAGTGAGGAGAGGCAAAAGGAACATCATCGGAATAGATGGAGTCGCCAACGAGGAAGACTACGACCAGTACGGCAACCCGATGAGGGAAGATGACGATGACGATGAAGCATACGTCAAAAGAAGAATCAATACTACATTACCCAAGAAAGATCGTACTCCATGGAAAAGGAAAAGTCACAACGAGGGGCTCAATTATTCGATAACGAACAAGAAGGGAAAGAATCTCACTCAAAAACGAAAACATCGACGCTGAGAAATCATGCATCATTTATATATATATATATATATATATATATATATATATATATATATATATATATATAGTGTACGCACTTAATCGTTATCGGTGAAATGATGTCTAATATAAATCGCTTCCTGAGTTATATACATTGTATCCGATCCGATCCCCTTCTTCCCGGCTCGGTCTTCTTTCGGAAAAGAAAAGAAAAAGGAAAATGAGAAAGGAAAAAAGAAAATGAAAAGAAAATTACAAGGAATAGAAAAGAAAAGTAAAAAGGAGAAAAGAAAATAAAACAAAAAATTAAATTAAAAGAAAAGAAAAGGCAGAAAGGAAAAAAGAAAATGAAAATGAAAGAAAGAAAATGATAGGAATAGCAGTAGCGCGTTTTGTCTAAAAGGCGCTACTGCTAAGTCAAAATAGCAGTAGCGCTTTTCTGGACACGCGCTATAGCTAACTTAGCAGTAGCGCGATTTCTCTTGACACGCGCTACTGCTAAGTTAGCTATAGTGCGTGTCTATAAATGTGCTACTACTACTTTGACCTAACCGCACTGTGCGCGGACCTCTCTACCCCCATTCCTCCCCTTTCTCCTCGCGCCATCACCGGAGCCCTCGTTGCCCTTGTATCCTCGCACCGTCGCCGGAGCCCGTCCTCGCCGCGCCTGCCTTCTCCTCGACGACGCCGCGCGCCTGCCTCCTCCTCCTCGACCTCGCCGGCACCTGTAGCCTCTTGGACGTCGCCGCGCGCCTGCCTCCTCCTCCTTCTCGACCTCGCCGGCGCCTGCGGCCTCATCGATGTCGCCGTCTACCCCGACCCGGCCTCACCTCCGACCCTCCTTAGTGACACCATCTCCCCTGACCCCCCTTTGTAAGCCCCCACCCATCCCCTCTCTCTGCCTCGGTGTAGTTTAGAGTTCTAGCTAGGGTTTAGATGTGAATTTAGTTTAGGGTTCTACAGAATTTAGTTAATTTAGTTCAGAGTTCTACAGAGATACTAGTTCTAGGGTTCTACAGAATTTAGTTAATTTTTTTGCCGTCATGAATTTAGTTAAATTAATTTGCTGCAAATGAATTTTCAAAATTTTAATGTATTGTCACTGTTCTAGGGTTCATAATGTACCTAGGAATCAAATTTGAGTGCATGAACCCTAGGGTCAAATTCAAAAAAATGTCCTAGAATTCAAATTTGGAGTGTATGAACCCTAGGATCAAATTCAAAAAAATGTCCTAGAATGCTCTAGGGTATATAAACCCTATATGAAATTTGACAAGTGCTGAATTTACTATCAAATTTGACAAGTGCTGAATTTAGTTTCAAATATTGTGAAGAAAAAGGACTTCTTGCACTCCACTAGCTAGCTTGCATTTTTCTTCAAGTTCTATATTTTTCTTCCTATTATATGCAAATTTGAAGTGGACATGTGATATGTGGACATGTGATTTGGACACATGTGATATTTGGAAAATGATGATTATGTCGAGGGTAAATGATCCGAGTGGCCTATGTTTCGCCGGAATGTTGATTCATTTCTGTTCCGGTGAATTTGAGGCACTCGATATGTCCACTTTTTAGCAAAGGTCATGCCGATATTTCCCGTGAATTTTGGCATGACTTGTGCTAGAAAGTAGGCATATCGAGTGCCGGGATTTGCTGCGATGGGAATGAAATGGCATTCCGGCAAACATAGACCTTTTTTATGTCATTACTCATTTTATTATAGTTTAAGAATTAAATGAGCAAACTTAATCGTAGGAAACATGTTGAACAATGAAGAAACCGGACATTCTGACCATGGTGCAGACGAGATGGATTATGACCGTGAACATAAGTGGCTAGACTTTTTGTCTAGTAAGCACAGTCATGGTTTGCAGGGTGGCCTCGATGATGGTACTGACACTGACATCGACACTGATGGCACCCGCACCGATGGCGGCGTGGAGACTGGCGGGAAAGGTACCGGCGCTGAAGCCGCTAATAAAAAGAAAAAGCAGAAGAAGCAGAGGATACGAAAACCTAACAAACTCGGCATCGGATGACTGCTGATCACAAAGATGCACCCTGGCAAGTTTGAGCCATTAGAGCCGGATGAACCTCGCAAGTGCTATGGGAACCAACTCGGATGCATCCTACGGGAAACCGCGAGCATCAACGACATTGATTTAAGGGGTAAAGAAAATCTGAAGCACTTGCTCCTAACGAAGCTGCACAAGAGATTCCAGTTCCCCGGCCGAGATGAGAGCATAGAAGAGCCGTGGGATGATCCTGCCATGAAAAAGATTAACAATCACACCATGGGCATGTTCAGCAATGATTTGGCCTCCTGGAAAGGGAGGGTGAAACGAGCTATTGATGCTAACGAACCCATGTCCAAGATTCTGGAGGAAAATCTGACACTTATGGAAGAGGAGTTCCAAAAGTTCAAGGACACTTGCGCTACCGATGTAGCCAAGACTAAGGCTGAGAAATTCAAGGGGCTTCAGCAAAGGAACATGGGGAAGCAACGCCTCAGAAGCCGTGGCTTCCTTGGCAAAAGGACCATATGGGATAAGGAGGACGCGGAACATGAAGCCGCGGGGATCCCAGACCCCTTCGCGAAGTTCACCGACCCCTTGGAGCGTGACTTCATCAGGGCCCGGTACAAGTGGGACAGGGAAAAGAAGATTTTTTACAAAGACCCGATCACGAGGAAATTGATTAGAATACTGGTAATTATTCTTTTACCACCTTACATTTAGCTTCTGATCAAGTCGACTACACATTCGTAAATGGTTCATGTTCCTTTTGCAGGAGAAGCAATACAGGCTTGCAGCCGAAAGCGAGTCTTCATCGATGAGGCCCAAGTGGGACACCCCTCTCAACTGGGCCTTGAACAAACTGAAGGGACTCCTTTTGGACCAGCGGCCGCAATATAGACGTGTGCATGGTGCCGGAGACAGAGCCACACTATTACAACGAGGGCCCGAAGGCCAAGAAGCAGAAAAAGAAGTTCAGTCAGGCGGACATCAACGAGAAGGTGAAGCTTTTGTTCGACCAAAAAGCAGCTGACGATGCGAAAAAAGCAGCACAGGAGCAAAATGAGTTGGTCCAGTAGGCAGTCGTTGCAGCTTTAGCTGCCTACAGAATTGATTTCACTACTAACTTGATCTTGGCTATCATCAACTGGACGAAGGAAATCAAGACAAGACGGCACATGATTTTCAAATGCCCAGCTTCGTCGGGAGCAACTTGTTGAACATCACAACCGCACCATCACCTGCTCACACAACTGCGCCTGCTCCCGCACCCGCACCCGCTCATAGCCGCACGTCCTCTGTCTCTGGCGTGCTAGGCGGGCCTTCGTCTGTGGTTGAGCTCGACGCCCTCACGGTAATTACACGTCGCACGAACATATATCCAGAATATTCCATTTTTGTTGCCTTTCGGATGTTTTACGCCGCAGACATGTCTTTGCAGGCCGACGAAACCCCGTGCACCGTACTCTACATGATCAAAGCCCAGAAGGTGGACGTGGGAAAGGCAGTGATAACGAAGTCCTCGGAACTCATGTTCCACGGCCATCCGATCCCCGTTGGCCACTTTCACGGTTAACTTGTCGAGTGTGAAACCAGGGCGCGAGGATTTTCCTCCTCCAGTACGACTCAAGGGAGAGGAGGACGACACCCCGATGCGGCTTGGAAACTACAAGGGTTGGATGCTGCTATGGCCTAAGAATCTTCTTCGTCTAGAAACGGCCAAGAGCACACCAATAACCACACATCAGCAAGCAGGTATGAATACCACCACCCCGCCTACGCAATTACCAGCGCATGCAGTGCCGGGTGAGAGCGGTGGACGACGTGAGGAAGGGGGTCCAATAGTGGATGATGTAATCGCCCCCGTAGAACAAAGAATGGATTATGAGATTGACGAGGATGACCCTCTTCGGTTCCTCAATACAGTCGCCTATGATGACGACGTAGAAATGATGAGTCAGCCATATGATGACTCGGGCTATCAGCATGCGGATGAGGAGATGGATGATGTGCCTGGGCAGGAACTTCTTAGGGTTGATTGCATGAAGTCTCTCTCATGCAATCCTCATAGGACTTGCCTGAAGATGCCGCCTCAACGCAAGCTCAATTAGCCAAGGGTCGTATAGTGCTTAGCCCGACAACAATGATGGAGGGGTTAAGGAAGGGTCTGGAAGGTCAGCCCAAGAAAAAGGAGAGGAAGAGACCGCCGAAGAAAGGCTCTGCTGCCTACAAACAAGCCAGAGCACATAGCAGCCAGACGGCAGACTTTGCAGAGCGTGTAACCGTCAAAGGTGCGGCCATGTACCATGTCGCGGGTGAGCCAATCCTACCGCCGAAACCGCTGGAGGGCATATCAGGGGATCTCAGGAGACTGCACAACCATGTGCTGTTGACTGAGAAAAGATTACTAGCCTCGAAGGATCTAGGATATTCGCTATACGCGGTTCGTGTGCCTGAGGGGAAGTGGTACATCGACACACGGCCCGCGGAGGTGTTCTTCCTGCGGTTTGAGCATATCTTCGAGTTGTTTCTGACAAGGCGGCTCGATTTTACAATCTCCCGCCTTTTTGCGCTACATATGAACTCTGTCATAAAGAGAGAACAAATCTCGCAAATCTGTGTGGCGAATCCATATTACATGCACGTGTCCTTCTTGAGTCTCGGTGACTTTGAGCGTAAAACTACTAGGGAGTACATCGAAGAGTTCATGATAAGGAATAAGGACAAGGAAATGGTCCTCCTGCCTTATCATCCAAAGTAAGTCTGTGCCGGACAACCCTTTTGTACATTTCAATCATTCCTTCTCGCTCATATGGAGAATAATTTGAGTTGTTTTTTCCCCACAACAACGGTTGCGCCATCCTTATCATTCTTTACCCGTGAGGCTCCCACGCCGTGTATTTCGACCCTTCCAGAAACTACGAGAAGAAGGACTACACCCACATAATGAATATTCTAGATGATGCTCTCCATGGCTTCAGCTTGAGGGGTGGCCACCTCCAGATCAGGAAACAAAGGAACTGCAAGCTGGGTTTCTCGCATAAAACTAACTTCTGCGGCATCCATCAACCGAAACCAAGCAGGAATGATGGATTCTACCTCCTCCATCTCATGATAGAGTTCAGAAGGGATCATCAACAACTTCGCATGACAGCCAGAAGCGATGATCATATCCGCAAATTGTTAGACTCCCTAGGAGAAGCGGATTATAAACTTAGAGATGACTTCTTTCGCATCCAGAGGGACATTGCAACGATCATCATGAAAGAAGTCGTCGAAGAGAAGGGGATGTTCCACCACGGCCCTATATCGCGAGCTGACGTCCGAACTCGCATAGGCATGCAACGTCAGGACCTAACGCTGTTCAAAAAGCTAGGGTGCATCCTCAATGATATGGATGGATGGAACTTCTAGTGATTGACGATGCCGATGATGATGATGTGTCGGTTGAACTTGTATATTGTCTGTAGCGATGAAACTTTGTGATGTCCACGGTCCCTGCCGAACTTGTGTAACGCTACTTTGTTAGTTTGGGTACGATGACCTGCGTACCTCTAGTTAATTAGTTTGTGTATGATGAAACTGCGTTGATTATTTATGTTTACTATATGTTGCATCTATTTGCTAACCCTTTCTTTTCATGTTGCTCAAGTATATTTTGTTGCATATTATTGTAGATTCTCTTGATGAAGATGCATCTCTAATAGGTACCTAGATCCTTGATGGCGAAGAAGCAGTGCTATGTCGTGTACATACTTCCTCCGGGGTTTCTTTCCGCACTATTATGGATAGTCAAATAATGGGAAAATTTGGATTCAATTGTCAACTGGTCCTATCAAAATTAGGATTGACTATGGATTCGAGCCATCGCGCATGGTTTCATAAAATCTGTACGATTTTCCCGATCTAAATCGAGCGAAGGTTCCGGGAGTGTACGACGAGTGGCCCGAGTGTCAGGCGCAAGTGGAGCGGTTCTCGGGCGCCAGCCATAAAGGGTTCAAAAGCAGACAAGAAGCAGAAGCTGGTTACTTGAGGTTGACGCTAGTGCGAGAGAGGAATCAGAACCGCCGCCTCATGTACTGCATAGTTCCGCTCTCACTCATAGTGATAGCTCTTCTCTTCTATATCATTATTGAGATGGATGGCGATGTAGTTGCAAGTATTCGAGACTTGTATCGCTATTTCAAGATGATGACGAGAGACATCACTTTGTGTTGGATGATGATTATGATGATGACATGATTTGATGAGACTATTTGTATGTGTATGATATGATTAGATTTGTATGTGTATGATATGCTAGAGATTATTGTATAAAACCTGTACATATACAAAAGAAATATGCAGCAGAAAAAAATTCAGAAACTAATAACAATAACAGTAGCGAGGGGTATGTACTTAGCAGCAGCGTGCATTTAGCAGTAGCGCTTTTTAAAAGAAAGTGCTACAACTATTAGCAGTAGCGTTGTTCAGTGCAGCCCGCTACTGCTACCCATATATAGCAGTAGCGTGGGTCAACACGTTCTACTACTAAAATTTAGCTGTAGCGCCATAGCAGTAGCGCGGCTCCCCCACGCTAATAATAACCCTTTGACCCACGCTACTGCTAGCCTTTTCCATAGTAGTGTCTAATAACACCATCAACTCCTTCTTTATATAGATGTGGGTCATCCCAAAAGTAATGTCTTAAATCAAAGAACTTTTTCTTTTGTTGGTATGTGAAACTAGGTGGTATATATTTAGCAACAAGGTAATTAGTATAGTCTGCATACCAAGGAGTATTACGAAAAGCATTTATAACAAGTAATTGTTCCTCGGGAAAACTATCATCAATAGGCAGTGAATTATCAAGAACATTTTCCACTCTAGACAAATTATCAGCTACGGGATTCTCAGCCCCCTTTCTATCAACAATATGCAAAAAAAAATCTTGTAGCAAAAGTACCCACCTAATTAACCTAGGTTTAGCATATATTTTTTTCATAAGATATTTAATAGCAGCATGATCAGTGTGAATAGTTACATTAGAATCCACAATATAAGATCCAAATTTATCACATGTAAACACAACTGCTAAAAATACTTTCTCAGTGGTAGCATAATTTCTTTGAGCACTGTCTAGAGTTTTACTCGCATAATGATTAACATTCAATTTCTTATCAACTATTTGTCCTAGAACAACACTAATAGCATAGTCACTAGCATCATACATAATTTTAAAAGGTTAATTCCAATCAGGTGGTTGAACAATTGGTGCAGAAATTAAGGCTTTCTTAAGTATTTCGAAGGCTTCTACGCAATCATCATAAAAAAAGGAACATCTTTTTGCAAAAGATTAGTAAGAGGCGTAGACATTTTAGAGAGGTCTTTAATAAACCTCCTATAAAAACCAGCATGACCAAGGATGCTTCTTATACCTTATCTTTAGGGCATGGCATTTTCTCAATTGCATCAAGTTTAGCTTTCTCTACCTCAATACCTCTTTTAGAAATTTTATACCCGTGGACTATACCTTCATTCACCATAAAGTGACACTTCTCCCAATTCACGACAAGATTAGTTTCTTCACAACTCTGCAAAACTTGATCAAGGTTGCTTAAGCAATCATCAAAATAAATCCCACAAACGGAAATTTCATCCATGAATACTTCAATAATCTTTTCACAAAAATCAAAGAATATGGTAGTCATACATCTTTGAAAGGTAGCAGGTGCATTACATAAACCAAAAGACATACGTCTATAAGCATAAGTTCCAAAAGGACAAGTAAAAGTGGTTTTCTCTTGGTCCTCCTTTGACACAGGTATTTGAGAGAAACCAGAGTATCCATCTAGGAAACAGAAGTGTGTATGCTTAGACAATCTTTCTAATATTTGATCAATAAAAGGCAAGCTATGATGATCTTTTCTATTAGCTTTGTTTAATTTCCTGAAATCAACTACCATCATATAACCGGTTACAATTCTTTGGGGATGAGTTTATTTTTATCATTAGGAACAACAGTAATGCCTCCTTTCTTAGGAACACAATGAACATGACTTACCCATCTACTATCAGCTATGGGATAAATTATACTCCTTTCGTCCCAAAATTCTTGTCTTAGATTTTTCTAGATACGGATGTATCTATTCACGTTTTAGTGTTAGATACATCCGTATCAAGATAAATCTAAGACAAGATTTTTGGGACGGATGGAGTACCTGCTCCCAGAAGCTTTAATATTTCAGTTCTCGCTACATCCTTCATTTTAGGATTCAGCCATCGTTGATGATCAACGACTGGCTTAGTAGCTCCATATTAATCTTGTGCTGACATAGAGTGGGACTAATGCCCTTAAGAACATCAAGAGTATATCCGATAGCAGCACGGTGCTTCCTTTGAGTTTTAAGCAGACTATTTTCTTCGTGATCTGAAAGGTTAGCATTGATAATAACATGATATATCTTCTCATCAAGATAAGCATATTTCAATGTATCAGGTAATTTCTTTAGTTCAAACACAGGATCACCCTTGGGTGAAGGAGGATCCCCAAGAATTTTGAAAGGCAAATTATGTTTAAGGATAGGTACTTGACTAAAGAATATCTCATCTATTTCATTTCTTTCGTTCATATGCATATCATTTTCATGGTCTAGCAGATCTTGTTCTAATAGATCAGTAGTTGGTATGGCAATAGAAGCAAGACCAATAATTTCATCCTTACTAGGCAATTCTTTATCATGTGGTTGCCTACAAAGTTTAGAGAAATTAAACTCATGAGACACATCACCAAAATTAACACTGACTGTTTCCATATTGCAATCAATCTTAGCATTAACTGTATACAGGAAAGGTCTACCAAATATGGTGGGACAAAAACCATATTGTGGAAAACCAAGAACTAGAAAATTAGTAGGGTACTTGATCTTACCACACAAGACTTCGAGATCTCAGACAATCCCAAACGGTGAAATAATATCTCTATTTGCAAGTTTAATAGTTACATCAATGTCTTCTATTTCAGGAGGTGCAATATCATTCATAATCTCTTGATATAAAGTAAAAGGAATAGCACTTACACTAGCACGCAAATCACATAAACGATGATAACAATGATCTCCTATTATAACAGAAACAACAGGCATGCCAACAACAGGTTTATTCTTATCTTTAGAATCAGGCTTAGCAATCCTAGTTGCTTCACTACAAAAATATATGAAGTGCCCATCAATATTATCAACCAGAAGATCTTTAACCATAGCAACATTATGTTCGACACTTGTTTGTTCAGAGGAAAAGATGGTTTCTCAATATAAGAAGTAGGCAAAACTGGATCAACATTATAGCTAATTGTTTCATCTTTAGCTATAACAAGTTCCTCAAGCTTTTCTTTGAAAGATATGAGAGAGAGAGAGAGAGAGAGAGAGAGGTGGCATGCAGATGAAGAACATAGATTGGACAAAGACGCAGGAGGAAAGATTTTGCATCATGGCCTGCATAGAAGATCTAGGAGTCAATTCGGATGCAGCGGACGATGGGGACTACCTTGTGAGGCATCACGGTCCTGATAGGCGTAGGATGGTGAGCCCAACCTTCATCATGTGGTGGCCTATTGATTCGATTCTGAATGACCGCATATAGTTAGGGTGACACTGGGTTCATCCACCGGGACAAACGGTGTGGACAGTGAGCTACCAAAGAGGGGGAGCTTTCTAGAGAAGGAGATCAAGCGGAGGGGGGGGAGAAGGGGAAGAGAATTTATTTGATGAGGGAGAAGGTGAAAGGATGGGAACAAAGAAGACGGGGGGCGAGAGTCTGAGGAAAGAGAGGACACTTGTAGCGAATGGGATCCCAACCTGTTTGTCTTTGAGAGATAATGAATAGCTCACGGTGTCAAATAGGAGTACTAATTACCTATGAAAAAATATTCCAGAAAATGCATGATGACGTGGGTGGCCGGGGGGGTTGGAAAAACTAGATAGTGGGAGGCAGCTATTTAGGAATAGAAGATACATGCACTTGCCTGATATTTGGGTACGCGAGGTGGCTCGAAAGATATACAAGGACAGCAACCCAAGATAAGCAAGAAATAAAAGATGGCGCACTGCAAGACCGACACTTGCGCGGTGCGAGGTGTTAACTTTGAAATCTCACGGACGTATTTTATTGGAAAATATTTATTCACATACGAATGGCATTTGCGAGATCAAATATAAATCAAGGGGATTTTCGGTAAAAGAACATGCCACATCGGTACCTAACAGGTGGGCCCAGCTTGCCAGTTTCCGTGTCAAAAATGATTTAAACACGGATTAGCTCAATTTGTTGCGGTCTAAGATTGATCTGTAGAAAAAACATAATGTGATATCAATTCGTTACCTTAACCCCAATTACGGTAGAACTAGTGTTTGCTAGCGGCCAGCCGAACTAGCTCCGGTTTTGAAAGCTTCTTAACCGTATTGCGAAGCTTTGGTGCCATTTTTGAGTAAAAAATTTCCATTTATGTGCTTTTCTTTATAGATTTTTATATTCTCTCTCTCTTTGTTTATTATTATTATTATTATTATTTATTTTATGTTGTTATTTTTATTTTCATTCTTTTCCTATTCATTTTTGTTTTAATTTACTCTTTTTCTTCCCCATTTTCTCCTTTTATTTAAATTCATAAAAATCAAATTCATAAGAATTTTTATATTTGAAGTCATTTTCAAATTCAGAAGTATTTATGAGATCATGATTTTTTCCGAATTCATGGATAATTTTTAATTAGTGAATATTTTAAAATTAGTGAATAATTTTAAAATACGTGACGTACATTGTTTTTCATACACGATGATTTTTTTCAAGTATGTCACGAAGAATTTTCACAATTATTTTTATTTAAAAAATAATAAATATGAAAAAATAAACTGAAGGCAAAAATATCACCAAATCGTAAGCCTTTATTTTTTAGGCAAGCAATAAGCTAAGTCAATAGGGATCAAACTCTAGGTAATAAAAAAATTAGCGGTCGAACTCAACCTATCGAATGGACGCTAACTGAGCCGGGCCATCTCAGGTAGACGTGGGTGAGCCGCCATACAAGCTTGCCATTAGGGCTAGCCTAATGCTATTTACGAATTCCAGTCCCCCCAATGTCCAGGTGGGCCATTTAGAAGATTCTTAAAACAAAAGTTGGGCCCTTAGAGAATGATGATTCTTTAAGAGCATAAAAAAATCTACAACCAGAGATATAGAAAATCCAAATTTAATAAAAAAATACAACCGGACATAGCAAATCCAACACCGTAAAGTCCGTAGGCAGTGACCGTTCCTCCCTCAAATGTCCGCCCTCACAACTGTGTACCTCGTATTCATATTTGGCCTCCCAAATTCATGCTATTCATGCAACGTGAGAAATTAGGTCGATCATCATACGAATATAGACAGACATACATGAACATAAATTTCATACGGACATGCAAACATAGTTCATCGGACCAAAAGGCTTAGGGGCTGTTTGGATGTGAACCCAGAGCTGCCCTGCCAATTATTTGGTCGTTGACCGATGGGTTGGTAGGTGTTTGGATCACAGCCAATTTTCTGCATCCCTGCCAATTATTTGGTCACCCTTTCAGATTCTGTAGCAACCTGTGGGCGAGTCCCTGGCGGCCAAATACATCGCCAAAATTTTGGCAAGCCCTCGTTTTGGTAGGGCTGGCATGGGCACCAACCAAACAGCCCCTTTGTTCATCACCCACATACGCATTAAGTTTAACTAAAAAAATAAAACGGACATGCACAGGACTATCAGAAATCACCATTTCCTTCATGGTCATTTGCCCTTCCGCTCATCGGTGCGGTTGTAGTCCTTCGTGTAGGTTTCGTCTACGGTAGGGGCATTGTCCGGTCATCGGAGCCGTCAGAGTCATCGTGGGAGGAGATGATGTCAGCCATCCGATGGACCACGCATGCCTGCTCCTTCTCTAGCAAGGCGGCCTTCGCTTCGGCCGCCGCCTTGTGCTTCGACTACTCGATGTCAATCCGACCGCCTCCACGTTCTTGCAATGGAGCCTTCGCACGTCGATCGATCGGCGCGCAGGCGGAACATGTTGGAGGACGTTGCATCCGCGGCTACCGCCCTCTCCCTCACCTGATGCCGCTTGCGCCTTGCGGTGTGCGGCGCGGACACGAGGACCCAACGATGGCTGGTGACAAGAGCAAGAGTAGGGAGAGGAGGTTTGGAGAGGAGTGCATTTGGCAGCTGACCAAGAGGGGCGCTAAGTGCCCGGAGCTGCATGGGGACAACGGGACGGCGCTGTCATCCGGCTGCATCGTCGGGCAATGGGGGACTATGCAAAGCCAAAGCTTCTGCTCCTGTCCACTTGTGACTGGTGCAACGTGATGCGGGTGATGAGCTCCCCGTTGGCGTCTACCTCCACCTCACGCAACAATGACTCCCAATTGACGTTGCCATCGCCGCGAGATCAGCCGCTGAACACAACACTATCGGAGCTCGACATGGGGATCAAAATGGGAGGGTGTCGTGGGAAACCACGGCCACCTATGGGGCCATGAGCCCCTTTTGGTTCGGCGGGGGGATGGGCACGTTGCACAAAGAGCGGAGAAGCATCGCGCAGCACATCAGAGATCACGCGGGCAGTCTTTACCTAGGTTCGGACGGCCGTGAGGCGTAAAACCCTACTCCTTCTTTGGTGGATTGATGGTGGATAATGGTGGTGGACGTAGCACACTCGCCCGGCAAGGTCGCTCCCGGGGGCGAGAGTGGCTACGAGCGTATCAATATGCGAGGGTCCAACCCTTTCTACGGTCGCAATGGGCCTCCTTTTATAGATCAAGGGGTTACCACAGTGGAAATCAGTCTTTGCGTACTGATTAGATAGCTAATAGTGCTATCATATCTAACTCTGCAGGCTGATAGAGCGCATTAAATGCGCCGCTCAGTGTCACATCAGAGCTCGCCCGGCAGGTCCTATCGAGCTGTTTTGCCAGCTTCGCGCCTGCTCATTTGACACGTCTCAGGACGGGTGTCATATGGAGGTGTTTGCTGTAGGAAGTGGCTGCCATGTGGCAAGATGCAGCCACTTAGTCACCTTGGAGCTCGACACCGCTTTGATTAATGACTTGCATCTCTTGTGAGGTGGAGCGGTGAAGTGGCTTGCCTCCGCCAGCCCCAGCAGGCCTGCCGGGATGATCTGGGAGCTTGCTTCCGTTGCAAAACCCAACCCTGCCGGGCTCGCCTGCCCGGCAAGGTAGGTCCTTCCCTTAGCGATGCCTTGTTCCTCTGGCTCACCTTGGCCTTCTCGACTTGCACTTGGATCCTTCAAAGGAATTGATCCACCTTGTTTGGTCTAATCTTGGTCTTGTAATCTTGTCTCTGGCCTGTGCCCAGTCCGTGCAATGGACCCAGGGTCTGTTGTACCGACAGGAGCCCCCGGGCCTGGCACGAACGCGCCGCTGGGCGTTGTCGGGGTAGGCCCTAACCAGTGCACATACAGAAATGTAAGGGCTGTTGGGGAACATGCATGCAATTTCAAAAAAATTCCTAAGCTCACGCAAGATCTATCTAGGAGATGCATAGCAACGAGAGGGGGAGAGTGTGTCCACGTACCCTCGTAGACCGAAAGCGGAAGCGTTAGCTTAACGCGGTTGATGTAGTTGAACGTCATCGCGATCCAACCGATCAAGCACCGAACGTACGGCACCTCCGAGTTCAGCACACATTCAGCTCGATGACGTCCCTCGAACTCTTGATCCAGCAGAAGGTCGAGGGAGAGTTTCGTCAGCACGACGGCGTGGTGACGGTGATGGTGATGTGATCCGCGCAGGGCTTCGCCGACCGGAGGAGTAAACTATGGAGGGGGGCACCGCACACGGCTAACAGAATATCTGTTGTGCCTTTGGGGTGCCTCCCGCCCCTGTATATAAAGGAGGGGAGGAAGAGGCCGGCCCCCTAGGGGCGTGCCAAGTGTGGGGAGTTCTACTAGGACTCCCAAGTCCTAGTAGGATTCCCCTTTCCTTTCCGGAGTGGTAAAGAGGGAAAGGGAGAGGGAGTAGGAAAGGGCAAGGGGGGCGCCGCCCCCTCCCCTAGTCTAATTCGGACTCCATGGGGGGGGGGCACATGCCACCTCCCCTTGGCCTGCCTCCTCTTCTCCCCTATGGCCCAATAAGGCCCATTACTTCCCCGGGGGGTTCCGGTAACCCCTCGGTACTCCGAAAAATATCTGAATCACTCTGGAACCATTCCGGTGTTCGAATATAACCTTCCAATATATCAATCTTTACCTCTCGACCATTTCGAGACTCCTCGTCTTGTCCGTGATTTCATCCGGGACTCCGAACAATCTTCGATCACCAAAACACATACTCATAATACAAATCATCATCGAACGTTAAGCGTGCGGACCCTACGGGTTCGAGAACTATGTAGACATGACCGAGACACATCTCCAGTCAATAACCAATAGCGGAACCTGGATGCTCATATTGGCTCCTACATATTCTACAAAGATCTTTATCGGTTAAACCGCATAACAACATACGTCATTCCCTTTGTCATCGGTATGTTACTTGCCCGAGATTCGATTGTCGGTATCATCATACCTAGTTCAATCTCATTACCAGCAAGTCTCTTTACT
Source organism: Thinopyrum elongatum (assembly GCA_011799875.1). Lineage (NCBI taxonomy): Eukaryota > Viridiplantae > Streptophyta > Magnoliopsida > Poales > Poaceae > Thinopyrum > Thinopyrum elongatum. The sequence continues at coordinate 45,422,117 of CM022299.1, read as the reverse complement.
CGTTCCGTAATGCATCATCCCGTAACTAACTCATTAGTCACATTGCTTGCAAGGCTTCATATGATGTGCATTACCGAGAGGGCCCAGAGATACCTCTCCGATACTCGGAGTGACAAATCCTAATCTTGATCTATGCCAACCCAACAAACACCTTCGGAGACACCTGTAGAGCATCTTTATAATCACCCAGTTACGTTGTGATGTTTGATAGCACACAAAGTGTTCCTCCGGTATTCGGGAGTTGCATAATCTCATAGTCATAGGAACATGTATAAGTCATGAAGAAAGCAATAGCAATAAAACTTAACGATCATTATGCTAAGCTAACGGATGGGTCTTGTCCATCACATCATTCTCCTAATGATGTGATCCCGTTCATCAAATGACAACACATGTCTATGGTTAGGAAACTTAACCATCTTTGATTAACGAGCTAGTCTAGTAGAGGCTTACTAGGGACTCAGTGTTTTCTCTATGTATTCACACATGTATCAAGTTTCCGGTTACTACAATTCTAGCATGAATAATAAACATTTATCATGATATAAGGAAATATAAATAACAACTTTATTATTGCCTCTAGGGCATATTTCCTTCAGTCTCCCACTTGCACTAGAGTTAATAATCTAGTTCACATCGCCATGTGATTAACACGAATAGTTCACATCACCATCTGATTAACACCCATAGTTCACATCGCCATGTGACCAACACCCAAAGGGTTTACTAGAGTCAGTAATCGAGTTCACATCGCCATGTGATTAACATCCAAAGAGTACTAAGGTGTGATCATGTTTTGCTTGTGAGAGAAGTTTAGTCAATGGGTTTGTCACATTCAGATCCGTATGTATATTTGCAAATTTCTATGTCTGCAATGCTCTGCATGGAGCTACTCTAGCCAATATGCTCCCATATTCAATATGTATCCAGATTGAGACTTAGAGTCATCTGGATTAGTGACAAAGCTTGCATCGACGTAACCCTTTACGATGAACTCTTTGTCACCTCCATAACCGAGAAACATTTCCTTAGTCCTCTTAGGTAACTAAGGATAATTTTGACCGCTGTCCAGTGATCCATTCCTGGATCACTATCGTACCCCCTTGCCAAACTCATGGCAAGGTACATAATAGGTCTGGTATACAGCATGGCATACTTTATAGAACCTATGGCTGAGGCATAGGGAATGACTTTCATTCTCTCTCTATCTTTTGCCGTGGTCATGCTTTGAGTCTTACTCAACTTTATACCTTGAATACAGGCAAGAACTCTTTCTTTGACTGATCCCTTTTTGAACTCCTTCAAAATTTTGTCAAGGTATGTGCTTTGTGAAAGTCCTATTAAGCGTCTCGATCTATCCCTATAGATCTTGATGCTCAATACTTAAGCAGCTTCACCGAGGTCTTTTTTATTGAAAAATTCTTATTCAAGTATCTTTTTATGCTATCCAGAAATTCTATATCATTTCCAATCAACAATATGTCATCCACATATAATATTAGAAATGCTACAGAGCTCCCACTCACTTTCTTGTAAATACAGGCTTCTCCAAAAGTCTGTATAAAACTATATGCTTTGATCACACTATCAAAGCTTATATTCCAACTCCGAGATGCTTGCACCAGTCCATAAATGGATCGCTGGAGCTTGCACACTTTGTTAGCACATTTAGGATTGACAAAATCTTTTGGTTGCATCATATACAACTCTTCTTTAAGAAATCCATTAAGGAATGCAGTTTTGACGTCCATTTGCCAGATTTCATAAAATGCGGCAATTGCTAACATGATTCGGACAGACTTAAGCATCGCTACGGGTGAGAAAGTCTCATCGTAGTCAACTCCTTGAACTTGTCGAAAACCTTTCGCAACAAGTCGAGCTTTGTAGACAGTAACATTACCGTCAGCGTCAGTCTTCTTCTTGAAGATCCATTTATTCTCTATGGCTTGCCGATCATCGGGCAAGTCAACCAAAGTCCACACTTTGTTCTCATACATGGATCCGAGCTCAGATTTCATGGCCTCAAGCCATTTCGCGGAATCTAGGCTCATCATCGCTTCCTCATAGTTTGTAGGTTCGTCATGGTCTAGTAACATGACTTCCAGAACAGGATTACCTCACCACTCTAGTGCGGAACGTACTCTGGTTGACCTACGAGGTTCGGTAGTAACTTGATCCGAAGTTTCATGATCATCATCATTAACTTCCTCACTAATTGGTGTAGGCATCACTGGAACTGATTTCTGTGATGAACTACTTTCCAATTCGGGAGAAGGTACAATAACCTTATCAAGTTCTACTTTCCTCCCACTCACTTCTTTCGAGAGAAACTCCTTCTCTAGAAAGGATCCATTCATAGCAACAAAGATTTTGCCTTCGGATCTGTGATAGAAGGTGTACCCAATAGTTTCTTTTGGGTATCCTATGAAGACGCACTTCTCTGATTTGGGTTCGAGCTTATCAGGCTGAAGCTTTTTCACATAAGCATCGCAACCCCAAACTTTAAGAAACGACAGCTTAGATTTCTTGCCAAACCACAGTTCATATGGTGTCGTCTCAACGGATTTAGATGGTGCCCTATTTAACGTGAATGCAGCTGTCTCTAATGCATAACCCCAAAATGATAGTGGTAAATTGGTAAGAGACATCATAGATCGCACCATATCTAATAAAGTACGGTTACGACGTTCGGACACACCATTATGCTGTGGTGTTCCAGGTGGCGTGAGTTGCGAAACTATTCCACATTGTTTTAAATGAAGACCAAACTCGTAACTCAAATATTCGCCTCCGCGATCAGATCGTAGATACTTTATTTTCTTGTAACGATGATTTTCCACTTCACTCTGAAATTCTTTTAACTTTTCAAATGTTTCAGACTTGTGTTTCATTAAGTAGATATACCCATATCTGCTCAGATCATCTGTGAAGGTCAGAAAATAACGATACCCGCCGCGAGCCTCAACACTCATTGGACCGCATACATCGGTATGTATTATTTCCAATAAGTCTGTAGCTCGCTCCATTGTTCCGGAGAACAGAGTCTTAGTCATCTTGCCCATGAGGTATGGTTCACAAGCATCAAATGATTCATAATCAAGTGATTCCAAAAGCCCATATGCATGGAGTTTCTTCATGCGCTTTACACAAATATGACCTAAACGGCAGTGCCACAAATATGTTGCACTATCATTACCAACTTTTCATCTTTTGGCATCAATATTATGAATATGTGTATCACCATGATCGAGATTCAATAAAAATAGACCACTCTTCAAGGGTGCATGACCATAAAAGATATTACTCATATAAATAGAACAACCATTATTCTCTAATTTAAATGAATAACCGTCTCGCAATAAACAAGATCCAGATATAATGTTCATGCTCAACGCTGGCACCAAATAACAATTATTCAGATCTAAAACTAATCCCGAAGGTAGATGTAGAGGTAGCGTGCCGACGGCAACCACATCGACCTTGGAATCATTCCCGACGCGCATCGTCACCTCGTCCTTAGCCAATCTTCGTTTAATCTGTAGCCCCTGTTTCGAGTTGCAAATATGAGCAACAGAACCAGTATCAAATACCCAGGTGCTACTACGAGCATTAGTAAGGTACACATCAATAACATGTATATCAAATATACCTTTCACTTTGCCATCCTTCTTATCCGCCAAATACTTGGGGCAGTTCCGCTTCCAGTGACCAGTCCCTTTGCAGTAGAAGCACTCAGTTTCAGGCTTAGGTCCAGATTTGGGCTTCTTCCAGGGAGTGACAACTTGCTTGCCATTCTTCTTGAAGTTCCCCTTCTTTCCTTTGCCCTTTTTCTTGAAACTAGTGGTCTTGTTAACCATCAACACTTGATGCTCTTTCTTGATTTCTACCTCCGCAGCTTTGAGCATAGCGAAGAGCTCGAGAATTGTCTTATTCATCCCTTGCATATTATAGTTCATCACGAAGCCTTTGTAGCTTGGTGGTAGTGATTGAAGAACTCTGTCAATAACACTATCATCCAGAAGATTAATTCCCAGCTGAGTCAAGTGGTTATGGTACCCAGACATTCTGAGTATGTGTTCACTGACAGAACTATTCTCCTCCATCTTGCAGCTATAGAACTTGTTGGAGACTTCATATCTCTCAACTCGGGCATTTGCTTGAAATATTAACTTCAACTCCTGGAACATCTCATATGCTCCATGACGTTCAAAACATCTTTGAAGTCCCGATTCTAAGCCGTAGAGCATGGCAAACTGAACTATAGAGTAGTCATCAGAACGCGTTTGCCAGACGTTCAAAGTGTCTACATTAGCGGGAGGGGGCTTATCACCTAGCGGTGCATCAAGGACATAATTCTTCTGTGCAGCAATGAGGATAATCCTCAAGTTACGGACCCAGTCCGTGTAGTTGCTACCATCATCTTTCAACTTAGCTTTCTCTAGGAACGCATTAAAATTCAAGGGAACGGTAGCACGGGCCATTGATCTACAACAACATAGATATGCAAAAACTATCAGGTACTAAGTTCATGATAAATTAAAGTTCAATTAATCATATTACTTAAGAACTCCCACTTAGATAGACATCCCTCTAGTCATCTAAATGATCACGTGATCCATATCAACTAAACCATGTCCGATCATCACGTGAGATGGAGTAGTTTTCAATGGTGAACATCTCTATGTTGATCATATCTACTATATGATTCACGTTCGACCTTTCGGTCTCAGTGTTTCGAGGCCATATCTGCATATGCTAGGCTCGTCAAGTTTAACCCGAGTATTCTGCATGTGCAAAACTGGCTTGCACCCGTTGTATGTGAACGTAGAGCTTATCACACACGATCATCACGTGGTGTCTCGGCACGATGAACTGTCGCAACGGTGCATACTCAGGGAGAACACTTATATCTTGAAATTTAGTGAGGGATCATCTTATAATGCTACCGCCGTACTAAGCAAAATAAGATGCATAAAAGATAAACATCACATGCAATCAAAATATGTGACATGATATGGCCATCATCATCTTGTGCCTTTGATCTCCATCTCCAAAGCACCATCATGATCTCCACCGTCACCGGATTGACACCTTGATCTCCATCGTAGCGTCGTTGTCGTCTCACCAACTATTGCTTCTACGACTATCGCTACCGCATAGTGATAAAGTAAAGCAATTACATGGCGATTGCATTTCATACAATAAAGCGACAACCATAAGGCTCCTGCCAGTTGCCGATAACTTTTACAAAACATGATCATCTCATACAATAACGTATATCACATCATGTCTTGACCATATCACATCACAACATGCCCTGCAAAAACAAGTTAGACGTCCTCTACTTTGTTGTTGCAAGTTTTACATGTCTGCTACGGGCTTCTAGCAAGAACCGTTCTTACCTACGCATCAAAGCCACAACGATTTTTCGTCAAGTGTGTTGTTTTAACCTTCAACAAGGACCGGCCATCGTCAAACTCGATTCAACTAAAGTTGGAGAAACAGACACCCGCCAGCCACCTGTGTGCAAAGCACGTCAGTAGAACCAGTCTCATGAACGCGGTCATGTAAAGTCGGTCCGGGCCGCTTCATCCAACAATACCGCCGAATCAAAGTAAGAAGTTGGTGGTAAGCAGTATGACAATTATCGCCCACAACTCTTTGTGTTCTACTCGTGCATATCATCTACACATAAACCTGGCTCTGATACCACTGTTGGGGAACGTGCATGCAATTTCTAAAAATTTCCTACGCTCACGCAAGATCTATCTAGGAGATGCATAGCAATGAGAGGGGGAGAGTGTGTCCATGTACCCTCGTAGACCGAAAGCGGAAGCGTTAGCTTAACGCGGTTGACGTAGTCGAACGTCTTCGTGATCCAACCGATCAAGCACCGAATGTACGACACCTCCGAGTTCAGCACACGTTCAGCTCGATGACGTCCCTCGAACCCTTGATCCACCAGAAGGTCGAGGGAGAGTTTCGTCAGCACGACGGCATGGTGACGGTGATGGTGATGTGATCCACGCAGGGCTTCGCCTAAGCACTACAACAATATGACCGGAGGAGTAAACTGTGGAGGGGGGCACCGCACACGGCTAAGAGAATATCTGTTGTGCCTTTGGGGTGCCCCTCGCCCCCGTATATAAAGGCGGGGAGGAGGAGGCCGGCCCCCTAGGGGCGCGCCAAGTGTGGGGAGTCCAACTAGGACTCCCAAGTCCTAGTAGGATTCCCCTTTCCTTTCCGGAGTGGGAAAGAGGGAAAGGGAGAGGGAGTATGAAAGGGCGAGGGGGGCGCCGCCCCGTCCCCTAGTCTAATTCGGACTCCATGGGGGGGCGCGCGCCACCTCCCCTTGGCCTGCCTCCTCTTCTCCCTTATGGCCCAATAAGGCCCATTACTTCCCCGGGGGGTTCCGGTAACCCCTCGGTACTCTGAAAAATATCTGAATCACTCCGGAACCATTCCGGTGTCCGAATATAACCTTCCAATATATCAATCTTTACCGCTCGACCATTTCGAGACTCCTCGTCATGTCCGTGATCTCATCCGGGACTCGGAACAATCTTCGGTCACCAAAACACATAACTCATAATACAAATCTTCATCGAACGTTAAGCGTGCGGACCCTACGGGTTCGAGAACTATATAGACATGACCGAGACACATCTCCGGTCAATAACCAATAGTGGAACCTGGATGCTCATATTGGCTCCTACATATTCTACGAAGATCTTTATCGGTCAAATCGCATAACAACATACGTCATTCCCTTTGTCATTGGTATGTTACTTGCCCGAGATTCGATTGTCGGTATCATCATACCTAGTTCAATCTCGTTACCAGCAAGTCTCTTTACTCGTTCCGTAATGCATCATCCCATAACTAACTCATTAGTCACATTGCTTGCAAGGCTTCATATGATGTGCATTACCGAGAGGGCCCAGAGATACCTCTCCGATACTCGGAGTGACAAATCCTAATCTTGATCTATGCCAACCCAACAAACACCTTCGGAGACACCTGTAGAGCATCTTTATAATCACCCAGTTACGTTGTGACATTTGAAAGCACACAAAGTGTTCCTCCGGTATTCGGGAGTTGCATAATCTCATAGTCATAGGAACATGTATAAGTCATGAAGAAAGCAATAGCAATAAAACTTAACGATCATTATGCTAAGCTAACGGATGGGTCTTGTCCATCACATCATTCTCCTAATGATGTGATCCCGTTCATCAAATAACAACACATGTCTATGGTTAGGAAACTTAACCATCTTTGATTAACGAGCTAGTCTAGTAGAGGCTTACTAGGGACTCGGTGTTTTGTCTATGTATTCACACATGTATCAAGTTGCCGGTTAATACAATTCTAGCATGAATAATAAACATTTATCATGATATAAGGAAATATAAAGAACAACTTTATTATTGCCTCTAGGGCATATTTGTAACACCCCAAAAATATTTTTCTGAATATTTGAAATCTTTCCTTTAAAAATAAAAGTTTTGAAAATCATTTTGGTCATATCACCTTTCTTCAATTTGAAAACCATTTCAAATTTTATTTGGGTTCCAATCTTCTTTAAATATTCTGGTTCAAGAGTTTAAAATTATAAGGATAATTATTTTGGGGTTTTCAAACAATTTATTTTTAGTAAGAAAAGTTTTGGGATAATTAAATTTTCAAAGGAAATAACCTTTTCACCTCCTTTAGCCCTACTAAAATCCATCCACCAAATTTTCTGCCACTCCAAAATTATGCCACAAGTTACTCACCTCATCTAGGACAGAATCCAACTCTTTCCTACCCCACAAAAATATTTTTCACCACCCATATAAATTCCAAAGTTGGAATTCATATATTCCATCATTTCTTTGGTTTACAAAGGAACCACCATTTCTTCAAGGATGCCACCTCCACCAAAGTTATCCCAGCAAATATATGGTACCCACAACCCATTTTTCCAAAAACATGGGGTGCCACAGTTCAAAAATTTCAAATTCCACTCAATTCAAATTTGGACCACATTCAATATTTCTGATCCAAACATATTTTTTAATGCTCCAAAAATTCCCAAACTTTGCCAGGCCCTCTCATATGCATCAACACATCACCACAAAAATCCTCAAAATTCAAAAAAATCCCTAGCACTCTCTGCCATGGGATCATATGAGTGTATGTGCACTGTTCATAGCTGAATAAGATTCAGTTAACTGAATCTTCAGGGGACAGGGGGTGATCGAGCCATGCACTGCACTCCATCCATCCTCTTCTCCTCCACGCCTTCCCTCGCCTTAAGTGTGCAGCCGCGGGGCCTCCTCGTCAGCCCCTCGCCGTCAACAGGCCGGAGGCTGGCCGGTGCAACGGCCACCACGCTCGGCCACGGCAGGCCGAGCGGATCAGCTCGTGCCACCAGCCTCATTCACTGCACCGTACACTGCTAACCTACTTCCCTCTCCACGCGTCGCTTCCCTCCGCAGCTCCGCGCACTGACCAAACCTCTGGACCCCATCCGGCAGTCGCCGGAGACGGGCACTTCTGCCGCACCCGTACACCGACCTCGCCGTGGATAAGGCACCCGAGCTCGAATTCGTCCGCGCTGGCGCTTCGGGCAGCTTCCTCCACCGTCACTGACACTCACCGACCACGACCACCGCCCAAACCGACCTCGCCGACCATCATAACTCCGGTGTGATCCAAACCCCGCCGGACCGCCTCGGGATCGCCTATATAAAGGCCCCCGAGCCCCGTTCTTCTCACCCATCACCTCCACCACCTCCCAATCGCCCCTACACCACCCACCCGACCTCAAGGAGGTCTTCTTCTTCCCCTCCGATCACCGCTCCGCCGCCACTGTCACCGATCCGTTCATCGTCGTTACTCCACCTCAACTGCTCAAATCTTGCCAGTAGTCATATATTCCACCAAATCATCGATTCCCCGCTTCAATTCCACTCCCCGAGCTCTCTCCGACGAAGTGCCAATAACACCGAACCACCGTCCGCCACCGTCGACCTCGCCGGCGTTCAGGTGCTTCCCGGCGACCACCACCACCTCCCTCAGACGCGGCACTCCTCCCTGGTCATGTTCCGACCATCGCCGCCTTCCAAGACCCCAGCGATCACCGCCGGCAAACTCCGTCTCTTCTCTGTTTCCGCGCGCAGGTTCAAATGTTTGAACCTGACGGGTGGACCCCACCTCGCGCTTTTTCTTTTCTTTTTTTTCTCTGTCTAAAAATGAAGACGTAATCTTGACTTTTACGCCTTCCGCGCTGAGAAGCGTATTTCGGCCCGAAGCGTTTTCCTTATAAACGCATAGGGACTGGCTTTTTACAAAAAACCCGCTGGTTTTGAAAGTTTAATAACTTTTAAACGACAACTCCGTTTGAGTTGAACTTTTTTTTGAAATTCTTATTTTTCTCTCTAGTTTTTTTTAGTATTTATTTAAAAATGTTTTGGGACAACTTTTTGTACTGTTGCCAAAAAATTTAATTTGAGTTGATTTTGAATTTTCAGAAAAAGAAGAGGGAAAATTTGCCGAAAATTTTGAAAGGTTTTCACCTGACTACTTTGGACAAGGCAAGCATTATTGAACTTGGGATATGGTGATTGCATTTGCATTTGCATGTTGCATCGGTTGATATTGCACCGTATGTGTAGTATGTCACTAGCACTTGCATGCATGGTCATATCTCTTTTGCTCATAACTTGCACATCACTCAAGCAAGAGATTCTTCTGACATGGTAAAGTTGTGGAAATACGGGAGAGTGTCTCCTGCCTTGGACATGCCGGTGGGCACGGGCCATTATGTTTGACACGGTGGTGTCGTGTGACTTAAGTGGATTATTCCGGTGATGTTAATTAACACCTCCTGAGTCGGCCTAGATCGAGTCTTGTTCCGTTACACCTAGCTGGATACCGTGCTGCCACGGGTCCTTCCGCAAGGAAGGTATGGCTGAGTAAGTTGTTAACCCATGTCTAGGTACACACCGTACAGAGGGCCACGATGAGGGTTTCCAAAGGCCTTGGACTAAATCCTGTCATCGGGTCAGGGGGCATGGGTGTTTTCGGTTGTGACTGAGAGGGGGGCACCCCTTGTAATCCGCGCGTAATAATAGTGATCCCATGCAGGACGTTGGTCTCTCTGTCTCAGAGTTTTTCTTGAACGATGCTTGGGTGATTCCTGGCATCCGGAGAGTTATTCTGGTGTGTACTGGTCAGGTGTGTTTTCAACCAAAAGACCGTAATGGGAATTAGTCAGTGTCACGATACTGACTAAAAAAATCCTTTACTTGTGGGTAGAGAGTACACCCTCTGCAGAGTTAAAACTGTTCGAATAGGCGTGTCCTCGGTCAAAGGGCGTAGCTGGGTGGGTCAAGTGTCGGTCCCGGTATCGGTCTCCGGAGGAAATAATTAAAATATGTCTGACTCATTTTTGCAGTATAATTGTTGATAACCTGTTGCTACCTTGATTATTTTTATTATTATGGCTATGCATAATATTGAGGACTAACCCGTTCCTCTCAATTTATATTCTTCCTGAGTGTCTCAGGGGCTGGCTAGACTACCCCGGGCACTCAACTATTATTTTCAAGACCTCTCGTGGCGTCTCTCGAGTTAACAGGCGGTTTATCTCACCACTACTCTTGTGAACACCCGATTGGCATTTCTCTTCAAGTCCAACCGTGGTGTCACTTGACGCCCGACAGGCATTTCTTTTCAAGACCTCTCGTGGCGTCTCTCGAGTTAACAAGCGGTTTATCTCGCCACTACTCTTGTAGACACCCGACCGGCATTTCTCTTTTTTTTTGGAATGTCACTTGGGCTGGCTAGACTACCCGTGACATTCACTTGCTTTTATTTCCTTAAGAGACTGGTTATGGCTAACATGTCTTATTTACTTCCGCATCATTTTATAATTATGTCATGACCAGGATTTTAGTCAGCATGAGCATGTGCATCCATTATATCCTTTGTTCAAAATGTTTGCGAGTACATTCCAACGTACTCACTGGCTTGTCCCTGGCTATTTACTTGGCCAGATTTGGAGGAGGATGAGCTTGTGGAGAAGGATTGCTCTAGTGAGCCTGACGCTTAGAGGAGTCCCAGTCAGTCAACCTGTGAGATAGGAGTCTACCACATGTATCGTCCGCTGAGCTTCTACTACACCAATAAAATAGTCAAGCCTCACTCTGACGCTTGGCTTTACGTTATTGTATCAGAGATGTATCACCACCACACCACTGTCTTTTTCCGCCACTGCCATATATTTGGCGAGTTGTAATAATTTTGTTGAGCCGTCAGACTCAACCCTGTGTAATATTATTTGTACTGGTTATCTGTATCAAGGAAGTCCACCAGTTGTATTGAGCTTGGGGATGGTGTGACTTAGGGCCTTTTCTGAGATTTAGTCCCAGAAAGGGGCTCGACAGGACTTGGTACCAGAGCCAGGCTGACTGTAGGAAACCCTAGGCACGATCGCTAGCACTCGAGTCAATACTAACATTTTTTTTAGCATGCATTTCATGCATCGTAACAAATTTTCCTTAGTCATCATATTCTTATGATATGACTATTTGGATTTTTGTCTACAGATGTAGATGTCTGGCGGCAGCTGCCCATCCCAGATTTTTGCCAACGAGCCGGCGGGATTTTCCCGTCTTCTTGCCGTCATCGCTAGGGATGCGATGAGGTCTCCGAGTCGTCCTGAGTACACGATTTTTCCTGACAGGGTCACAGACACTCTGACTATGTACCAGGCTTCGGTATATATTCGGGGTGGATGTAACCTGTCCTTCCGCAACTACCGTTTCATGGGGAGAGTCATGCCCTCAGAGAGGCATGCTATCCAGATGGCCGCACGTGAGGCTATTGCATGTCTTAGGGACATCCTGCCCATTATGCAGACTCGTCCCTATCACTACCTTCCATGTCATGTTCCTTATACCAACCATTACGCTTTTTCCTGCACTGCGGGAGAAAGGGAGGGGAGATCGAGCCCCTTGTTCAGTACATCATGGCACTCGAGTCGATGTTTACCGCACTGGTGGACGACCACCTTGCTACAAAAATGGACCTGGCTCATGCGAGGATCACTCGCAGGAGTGAGTTCCGTTCACCTTCACCACGTACCCCTCGTATTCCGACTCCACCACACTACTCTCCTACTCAGCCCGCGGTTCAGCACTCATCCCCGAGTGATGAGGCTAGTCGCTTGGTTGCTCCTGTTCTGACTAGAGCTCCACTTTCGACGCACACGGTGCCACCTCTGACAGGCATGGCATCAACCGCTACACGACTGGAGACCATCCCAGAGGAGGAGGAGGTTGAGTCTCGAGAGCCATAGCTGGGACTCACCCTCAGCGGTGCTTACAGTGTCTCAGACACTCCGTGAGGACTGATCGAGCGTCAGCACCGTAGTAGTCTTTTTATGATGACGTGGTTGTAAGATATTTATTTTCTGTTTCTTCTTCTTTTCCTTCTTTGTAAGATGGCGAGTAATGGACTCGGACCACAGCTCGTTGAGAGGACAAAGTAGTACGCTGGTTGAATAAGTGGTCTTGTAGTATACGGTTTCTGCAAGCATCTTGTATAATTAAATCCTGCATGTATGATATAACTTGTTGTACTTGCATCCTGGGGGGAGATTTATTTTCAGTCTCTTAAAAAAAATCTTGTTGCCTTTATAATTTCTTTTCTCATTGGTGTTACACAAATACCCCCAGAAAGAAAATGCATCGCCCCTGGACCTGTTCTATGCCAAATCCGCCAGAGAGCAACCATGGACAGATGGGAAATAATTTTACACAAGGACAGAGTAGTCAACAGGACAGTGACACCGCATTTTCACAAGTGTGCCGTCTGTACGAGCAAAGCCAGCAACAGCACCAAGAAATGATGCACCATTTAATCAATATGGGAAACCACCAAGGACAAAATCAGAACAGGTCAAAATTATCTGAGCTCCAGAAGACCAATCCTACTGTGTTTTCTCACACCGACAAACCATTGGAGGCAGATGATTGGCTACGTGATATTGAAAGAAAATTGGTTATTGCCCAATGTACAGACTGGGAAAAAGTACTTTATACACCATACTATTTTTCTGGTACAGCAGCATCATGGTGGGAAAACTTATGCCACACTCATCCCAACGGAGCCAATATGACATGGGAACAATTCAAGAAAAAATTTCAGGGAGCACATATCCCCAATAGTATTATGAAAATGAAAAAGAGGGAGTTTGAGGATCTCAAGTAGCGAGGCACGACGGTGACACAGTACCTGGATCAGTTCACTCAGTTGGCCCGGTATGCCAACGATGAATATATGACAGAAGACAAAAGGATGGAAAAGTTTCTCGATGGACATATTCCGTCTTTAAAATGCCAACTGGTGGTCCACACCTTTCCTGATTTCAAGACACTGGTGGACAAGGCAATTATACTGGAGAACGAGCATCGTAACATGAACGAGATACGCAAACGCCGTAGGAACCAGTCATCTCAGGTTCGCAACAATAAACCCAAGAATGAGTTGCAGAAGCCCACAACACACCGACCAGCAACACTAATACCTCGACCACCACAGCAGAACCGCAGTGCTTTCAACAATAGAACCAGAGATACAACATACTATCCAGGCATCACCTGATATGCCTTTGGAGGAGAAGGGCATTACTCCAGGCAATGCCCAAAGCAGGGAAATAATACTACTAAGCCCAACAACAATGGACGTGGTACAAACACAGCCCCCAAGCACCACAACATCAACCACAATAACAACCAAAGGAAGGGACAAGTCAACCACGTGACCTTTGAGGAAGCACAAAATGCACTGGATATTGTGTTCGGTACGTTTCCTGTCAACTCAATTAATGCTACAGTTTTATTTGATTTCGGAGCTTCGCATTCATGCATCTCTAAAAAGTTCGCCGCGGAGAATCGATTTTCTTTTTCGCCTTTGCAAAATTCCATGGTTATTCAGTCCCCGGGATCGAAGCAAAGCACACAACAGTACTGCAAGGATGTAAATATCGAGATCAAAGGAATGGTATTTTTAGCCAACCTTATTGTTCTGGAAGCAGTCGAACTAGATGTTATTCTGGGAATGGATTGGTTAACCAAAAATAAAGGTTTCATAGACTGCTACAACCGCACGGTGACTCTTACAAGCTGCCAAGGAGAAACAATAAAATTTGGCACAAGGAGGATTTCCGCATCACAAGGAAAATTAAATCAAGTGGATGCGATAGAATTAAGTAAGGTCCTTGTAGTCTGTGAATACCCCGATGTATTTCCAGAAGAGCTACCAGGCATGCCACCTGATCGGGAAATTGAGTTCGTTATTGAATTAGCACCTGGAACGGCTCCCATTTATAAGAAGCCGTATCGTATGGCTCCAACCGAATTGGCTGAACTAAAGAAAAAAATTAAGGAATTAATGGAAAAAGGGTATGTCAGACCCAGCTCGTAACCATGGGGATCGCCAGTTTTATTTGCTAAGAAAAAGGATGGTACCCTCAGACTATGTATTGATTACAGGGCTCTCAATATGGTCACCATCAAAAATAAATACCCGCTGCCCAGGATAAATGACTTGTTCGAACAGGTAGCAGAAGCCAAGGTATTCTCAAAAATAGATTTGAGGTCAGGCTACCACCAATTAAAAATCCGATCGTCAGATATACCCAAGACTGCATTTACTACCAGATATGGATTGTACGAATTTACAGTGATGCCGTTTGGCTTAACCAACGCTCCTGCTTATTTTGTTCATCTCATGAACAAGGTTTTCTTGAAATATTTGGACAAGTTCGTTGTCGTATTTATTGATGACATACTTATCTACTCCAAGACACCCGAAGAACACGAACAACACCTATGAATAGTCCTGGAAGAATTGAGGAAAAACCAACTTTATGCCAAATTCAGTAAATGTGAATTTTGGTTACGAGAAGTGGGCTTCCTAGGACACATTCTGACATAGGGTGGGATAGCAGTAGACCCAAGCAAGGTAAAAGTTGTCCAAGAATGGAAACAACCCACCAACGTGACTGAGGTCAGGAGTTTTCTTGGTCTAGCAGGATATTACCGAAGATTTATCGAAGGATTTTCCACCATAGCTAAACCCATGACCCAATTGCTTAAGAAGGATAAGAAGTTTGAATGGACTGAAGCTAGTGAGAAAAGTTTCCAAGAATTGAAGAAAAGATTAACAACGGCACCCGTTCTGGTCGTACCCAATGTGCACAAAAAGTTTGAGATATACTGTGACGCGTCCAGGAAAGGCCTTGGATGTGTATTAATGCAAGAAGGAAAAGTCGTGGCTTATGCCTCAAGACAGCTACGACGACACGAGGAGAATTATCCTACGCATGATCTGGAGCTAGCTGCGGTAATACACGCACTCAAAGAATGGCGACACTTTCTTCTCGGTGAGCGATGTGAAATATACACGGACCACAAAAGTCTTAAGTATATTTTCACCCAGCCGGAATTAAACTTGAGACAGCGTCGCTGGCTTGAGTTAATAAAGGACTACGATATCGGAATTCATTATCATTCGGGTAAAGCAAATTTTGTGGCAGATGCTCTCAGCCGAAATCCCTACACCAATAATAATAGTGTGCAATTTTCACAACAGGAGTTCAACCAGGAATTTGCCAAACTCAATATGGTCTTAATCACAGAAGGAACCATTAAACAACTGGAGATGAAACCAACATTAGAGGATCAGATCAAAGAAGCCCAAGAAGGACACCCAAGTATTGAGGGGATTAAGAGGAAAATGAAACTGGGCAAGGCGCCCGAGTTTACCGTTGATGGTCAGGGAATTTTATGGTTCGGGAAAAGAATATGTGTGCCTAATAAGGAAGAATTAAAGCAACAAATTTTGGCAAAAGCCCATACCACTCCATATTCTATCCATCCAGGAGGAACAAAAATGTACAAGGATTTACAAGAAAATTATTGGTGGCACGGGTGAAAAGAGATATAGCCGTATATGTCGCACGTTGTGATTCATGCCAGCGTATAAAAGCAGAATACCAGAGGCCAGCAAGATTATTGCAGCCACTCAGAGTACCTGAATGGAAATGGGACATAATAGGAATGGATTTTATCGTCGGACTGCCAAGGTCACGACATGGAAATGATGCTATCTGGGTTATAACAGATTATTTGACCAAGGTGGCACATTTCATTCCGGTAAAAACCACATACACCACACAGCGACTCGCCAGATTATATCTCTCCCGGATTGTTTGCCTACACGGAGTACCCAAGACCATAGTCTCTGACAGAGGCACCCAATTTGTCTCTAGATTTTGGGAGCACCTACAGCAAGCCCTAGGGACTCAACTGACGTTCAGCACAGCATACCACCCGCAAACCGGAGGACAAACTGAGCGGGTAAATCAAATATTGGAGGACATGCTAAGAGCATGTGTGCTCACCTACGGAGTTAGCTGGGAAGACAGTTTACCATACGCGGAATTCTCATATAACAACAGTTATCAAGCCAGTTTAAAAATGTCACCTTTTGAAGCCCTGTATGGACGGAGGTGCCGTACCCCACTCAATTGGTCAGAAACCGGAGACAGTCGAATTTTCGGTCCCGAAGTACTTAAAGAAGCAGAAACCAAAGCGAAGCTTATTCAAGATAGACTGAAAGCAGCTCAGAGCCGTCAAAAGAGCTACTACGATCCAACGCACAGCCAAATCAGTTTTGAGCCCGATGAATACGTGTATCTCAGAGTATCTCCAACTAGAGGACTACATAGATTTAAAGTCAAAGGAAAATTGGCACCAAGATTTATTGGACCATTCCGTGTAATCGCAAGAAGAGGCAAGGTTGCTTATCAACTAGAGCTACCGGCAGAATTATCAGATGTCCACGATGTGTTTCACGTGTCACAACTAAGGAGATGTGTTAGTAACCCAGACAAGCAAGTGCAACACCAAGGCTTGGATCTTCATCCAGACCTCACATATAGGGAGCATCCTATAAAGATTTTAGAGGAGTCTGAACGGAGGACCCGGCAGAATGTAATAAAATTTTACAAAGTTCAATGGAGTAATCACACCGAGGAAGAAGCAACATGGGAAAGAGAGGATCATCTGAAGACTGAATATCCGTACTTGTTTAAGGGACAGCTGAAATCTCGGGGACGAGATTTTTCTTAAGGGGGGTAGGTGTTGTAACACCCCAAAAATATTTTTCCGAATATTTGAAATCTTTCCTTTAAAAATAAAAGTTTTGAAAATCATTTTGGTCATATCACCTTTCTTCAATTTGAAAGCCTTTTCAAATTTTATTTGGGTTCCAATCTTCTTTAAATATTCTGGTTGAAGAGTTTAAAATTATAAGGATAATTATTTTGGGGTTTTCAAACAATTTGTTTTTAGCAAGAAAAGTTTTGGGATAATTAAATTTTCAAAGGAAATAACCTTTTCACCTCCTTTAGCCCTACTAAAATCCATCCAACAAATTTTCTGCCACTCCAAAATTATCCCACAAGTCACTCACCTCATCTAGGACAGAATCCAACTCTTTCCTACCCCACAAAAATATTTTTCACCACCCAAATAAATTCCAAAGTTGGAATTCATATATTCCATCATTTCTTTGGTTTACAAAAGAACCACCATTTCTACAAGGATGCCACCTCCACCAAAATTATCCCAGCAAATATATGGTACCCACAACCCATTTTTCCAAAAACATGGGCTGCCACAGTTCAAAAATTTCAAATTCCACTCATTTAAAATTTGGACCACACTCAATATTTCTGATCCAAACATATTTTTTAATGCTCCAAAAATTCCCAAACTTTGCCAGGCCCTCTCATATGCATCAAAACATCACCACAAAAATCCTCAAAATTCAAAAAAATCCCTAGCACTCTCTGCCATGGGATCATATGAGTGTATGTGCACTGTTCATAGCTGAATAAGATTCAGTTAACTAAATCTTCAAGGGACAGGGGGTGATCGAGTCGTGCACTGCACTCCATCCATCCTCTTCTCCTCCACGCCTTCCCTCGCCTTAACTGTGCAGCCGCGGGGCCTCCTCGTCAGCCCCTCGCCGTCAACAGGCCGGAGGCTGGCCGGTGCAACGGCCACCATGCTCGGCCATGGCAGGCCAAGCGGATCAGCTCGCGCCACCAGCCTCATTCACTGCACCGTACCCTGCTAACCTACTTCCCTCTCCACGCGTCGCTTCCCTCCACAGCTCCGCGCACTGACCAAACCTCTGGACCCCATCCGGCAGTCGCCGGAGACGGGCACGTCCACCGCACCCGTACACCGACCTTGCCGTGGATAAGGCACCCGAGCTCGAATTCGTCCGTGCTGGCGCTTCGGGTAGCTTCTTCCACCCTCACTGACACTCACCGACCACAACCACCACCCAAACCGACCTCGCCGACCATCATAACTCTGGCGTGATCCAAACCCCGCCGGACCACCTCGGGATTGCCTATATAAAGGCCCCCGAGCCCCGTTCTTCTCACCCATCACCTCCACCACCTCCCAATCGCCCCTACACCACCCACCCGACCTCGAGGAGGTCTTCTTCTTCCCCTCCGATCACCGCTCCGCCGCCACTGTCACCGATCCGTTCATCGTCGTTACTCCACCTCAACTGCTCAAATCTTGCCAGTAGTCATATATTCCACCAAACATCGATTCCCCACTTCAATTCCACTCCCCGAGCTCTCTCCGACGAAGTCCCAACACCACCGAACCACCGTCCGCCACCGTCGACCTCGCCGGCGTTCAGGTGCTTCCCGGCGACCACCACCACCTCCCTCAGACGCGGCACTCCTCCCTGGTCATGTTCCGACCATCGCCGCCATCCAAGACCCCGGCGATCACTGCCGGCGAACTACGTCTCTTCTCTGTTTCCGCGCGCAGGTTCAAATGTTTGAACCTGACGGGTGGACCCCACCTCGCGCTTTTTCTTTTCTTTTTTTTCTCTGTCTAAAAACAAAGACGTAATCTCGACTTTTACGCCTTCCGCGCTGAGAAGCGTATTTCGGCCCGAAGCATTTTCCTTATAAACGCACAGGAACTAGCTTTTTACAGAAAAACCCCTGGTTTTGAAAGTTTAATAACTTTTAAACCACAACTCCGTTTGAGTTGAACTTTTTTTTTGAAATTCTTATTTTTCTCTCTAGTTTTTTTTAGTATTTATTTAAAAAAAATTGGGACAACTTTTTGTACTATTGCCAAAAAATTTAATTTGAGTTGATTTTGAATTTTCAGAAAAAGAAGAGGGAAACTTTGCCGAGAATTTTGAAGGGTTTTCACCTGACTACTTTGGACAAGGCAAGCATTATTGAACTTGGGATATGGTGATTGCATTTGCATTTGCATGTTGCATCGGTTGATATTGCACCGTATGTGTAGTATGTCACTAGCACTTGCATGCATGGTCATATCTCTTTTGCTCATAACTTGCACATCACTCAAGCAAGAGATTCTTCTGACATGGTAAAGTTGTGGAAATACGGGAGAGTGTCTCCTGCCTTGGACATGCCGGTGGGCACGGGCCATTATGTTTGACACGGTGGTGTCGTGTGACTTAAGTGGATTATTCCGGTGATGTTAATTAACACCTCCTGAGTCGGCCTAGATCGAGTCTTGTTCCGTTACACCTAGCTGGATACCGTGCTGCCACGGGTCCTTCCGCAAGGAAGGTATGGCTGAGTAAGTTGTTAACCCCTGTCTAGGTACACACCGTACAGAGGGCCACGATGAGGGTTTCCAAAGGCCTTGGACTAAATCCTGTCATCGGGTCAGGGGGCATGGGTGTTTTCAGTTGTGACTGAGAGGGGGGCACCCCTTGTAATCCGCGCGTAATAATAGTGATCCCATGCAGGACGTTGGTCTCTCTGTCTCAGAGTTTTTCTTGAACGATGCTTGGGTGATTCCTGGCATCCGGAGAGTTATTCTGGTGTGTACTGGTCAGGTGTGTTTTCAACCCAAAGACCGTAATGGGAATTAGTCAGTGTCACGGTACCGACTAAAGAAATCCTTTACTTGTGGGTAAAGAGTACACCCTCTGCAGAGTTAAAACTGTTCGAATAGCCGTGTCCTCGGTCAAAGGGCATATCTGGGTGGGTCAAGTGTCGGTCCCGGTATCGGTCTCCGGAGGAAATAATTAAAATATGTCTGACTCATTTTTGTAGTATAATTGTTGATAACCTGTTGCTACCTTGATTATTTTTATTATTATGGCTATGCATAATATTGAGGACTAACCCGTTTCTCTCAATTTATATTCTTCCTGAGTGCTCAGGGGCTGGCTAGACTACCCCGGGCACTCAACTATTATTTTCAAGACCTCTCGTGGCGTCTCTCGAGTTAACAGGCGGTTTATCTCGCCACTACTCTTGTGGACACCCGATTGGCATTTCTCTTCAAGTCCAACTGTGGCGTCCCATGACGCCGGACAGGCATTTCTTTTCAAGACCTCTCGTGGCGTCTCTCGAGTTAACAGGCGGTTTATCTCGCCACTACTCTTGTAGACACCCGTCCGGCATTTCTCTTATTTTTTTTGGAATGTCACTTGGGCTGGCTAGACTACTCGTGGCATTCACTTGCTTTTGTTTCCTTAAGAGACTGGTTATGGCTAACATGTCTTATTTACTTCCGCATCATTTTATAATTATGTCATGACCAGGATTTTAGTCAGCATGAGCATGTGCATCCATTATATCTTTTGTTCAAAATGTTTGCGACTACATTCCAACGTACTCACTGGCTTGCCCTGGCTATTTACTTGGCCAGATTTGGAGGAGGACAAGCTTGTGGAGAAGGATTGCGCTAGTGAGCCCGACGCTTAGAGGAGTCCCAGTCAGTCAACCTGTGAGATAGGAGTCTACCACATGTATCGTCCGCTGAGCTTCTACTACACCAATAAAATAGTCAAGCCTCACTCTGACGCTTGGCTTTACGTTATTGTATCAGAGATGTATCACCACCACACCACTGTCTTTTTCCGCCGCTTCCATATATTTGGCGAGTTGTAATAATTTTGTTGAGCCGTCAGACTCAACCCTGTGTAATATTATTTGTACTAGTTATCTGTATCAAGGAAGTCCACCAGTTGTATTGATCTTGGGGCTGGTGTGACTTAGGGCCTTTTCTGAGATTTAGTCCCAGAAAGGGGCTCGATAATATTTCCTTCAAGGGCGGCTCCGCCCTTTGAGATCTTCTTTGTTTCTTCATTAACCTGAGCTCGGGTCAGTTTCCGGTTTTCCCGCGCGTCGTGCAACGCCAATTGTGGTGGGGCCATTCTTGTAATGGCCCATGAATGACTTTAACGCATGGGCGGATAACTGCCAATTCACTCTTCCCACCGCACCCTTATCCTTAGCCACGTATGCCACATGCATTGAGTGGGGTAGGTAATGGAGGCGCGTGGTGCGGGAGACCATCAAGGCAGGGTCCCGATCTTATTGGATTGGTCGAGGAGGACGGCAGGTACTCGCCGAGGAATCAGCCCCCAGCCCAGCTCGCCTATAAAAGGAGGAGCGGGGAAGAGTGGAGGCATTCATCCACATCCCTTTCCTCCTCCGCCTTCTGCTTCTTCTGGGTATGCTGAAAGGAAGAGCCCAGAGTCAGGCCCCTGGTCCTAGCTTGGAGTCGCTGACGATGTCAAATGCTCGTGCTGATGCTTGGGGAGTGAGTCTGGTCTGGTGCCGCACGTCGCCAGGGGTCGCCACCCTGTTGGCGAGGTCTCCGGGGCTCTTGATGCTTGCCTGGGATGCAGTATATGGGGTCCTTGGTAATCCCAGCACTGCTCCTTCTGGCGGATCTTGCATTCTTCCTAAGGACGGTGGCGTCTTCCTGCCCACCGAGGTGGGGAGCGGCGCGCATCAAGTGTCCTGGTCGTCGCAGTTGCCCGCCGTCTCTTCGGGGAAGGTGCCGGACTGGGGGCCCAGCGTCTTCTTGGAGCGGTGTTGATGAAGATGAATTTAGGGAAGACGGAGAAGGCGGGAGGCAGACCGTCAGGTCGGAGTACGATGGCACCGATGCGTTCGTCTCGTACTGACGTCCTGCCGCCTCGTCTTCCCGTTCTTCCCCTCCCCTCCCCGGCACCATCATCACCAAGCTCCCAATCGCCGAGGAGGGGGTCAATCTCTTGGTGCCTTCGCCTCCTCCAGCGGTCTTCCAGCTGAGCTCCGACAGCCTTCCCTATCGGCACTTGCGTTGGGGCTTTTGACTGGTCCTAGAGGTGGTGACCAGGGCACCACCGAGCTGCTCCTTCCGTCCCCCTCCTTCGCAGTCTCGCCACTCCCGATCTTGTCAGGCTACACCCGGCAGGCCATGACGGGACCGGGGTGGGCTCATGCTCGAGCAGTCCTCCTGAGCTCTCCTCTTCCCACGGCACTACCTGGGACAAAAGGGATAGGGAGAGGAGTTTACGGGGCACTTATCTTTTTTTTAATCTTAAATCTGTAGGCACTTGAAAAAATTTAGTTCAAATAATGTAATCTCTCGTATCTATGTTTATGTTCCGTGAGATTTGTACTTGTTGATCAGCATATTAATGAAAAAGATAAGCTTTGCCGGACACTTGTGCATGTACGATATCCATGCAGAGGTGAAACGCCTTCATACTTTCACGTAAACAAGTAGATCCCGGTAAGCTACCTTGCCGGTACCCCATAGGACTGATGCCGTGAGGCTGAGCCTGCCGTGCGCAGAACCCATTGGGAGAGACTAGCCCCCCGCCAACCCTTTTCAGCCAAAGGCCTCTACGACCATCCTGACCGAAGCAGCGTTCGTGTCAGTAGATGGGAGTACCTTTGTTTCTGAGGCGGCGAGGTTTTCATATGCACAAGTCCTACTCACGGAACATGTATGGATAAGAGATGGAACTTATCCGTTTGGCTTGCCGGAGACCGCAGTGCTGGCTTGTCTTTGCATCCTCTTCCTAGGACTAAGTCCACAGCAGGAGCCTGCAGTTTATGATATGCCAGATGCAATCTATCTACATGATCATGCAACCTATCTACATGGATCATGCGATGCTTATGATATGCTTATGCATGCATGCAACTTGTCGGGGGCCCCCAGCGCTTCATTTATTTCTCTGTTGTTCAGGGTCTGCGCCTGGCTTTGTACAAGGGATTACATGCAGCTGAGGCAAGGCCTGTACAAAAGGGTGGCTGCGGGGCAGGGCCCGACGGCCGCGCCTTACGGGTAGAACTTGCGGAGATGCTCAATATTCCATGAGTTTTGCAATTGAATGCCATCTCCGGTCTCCAGACGGACTGCGCCAGGTCTGGTGACTCGTACTACCCGATAAGGGCCTTCCCACTTCGGCGACAGCTTGTTTGTACCCTTGGCGGACTAAACGCGCCTAAGAACAAGGTCGCCTTCCTCAAAACACCGGGCATGAACCCTGCGGCTATGATAGCGACGCAGGGCTTGCTGACAGCGTGCAGCACGCGTAGCAGCCCGGAGACTGTTCTCCTCGAGAAGCACGGCGTCGTCACGCATGTGCTGTTCCCGCGCTACTTCATCGTAGGCAAGCACTCGAGGTGACCCGTAAATGAGTTCCGTGGGGATAACTGCTTCTACCCCATAGACTAGGGAGAAGGGAGTCTGCCCGGTAGCTCGGTTTGGTGTCGTTCTGAGGGACCAAAGAACCACCGGCAGCTCATCGATCCATCACCTGCCGTGCTTCCGCAGCTTATCAAATGTTCTTGTCTTGAGTCCTTGCAGCGCTTTAGCGTTCGCCCTCTCAGCTTGTCCATTGCTTCTGGGATGTGCGACAGAGGCAAATGAGATCTTGCTTCCGAGGGCATGAACATATTGCATGAAGGTGCGGCTCGTGAACCGGGTGCCGTTGTCGGTGATGATCCAGGCAGGGACCCCGAAGCGGCACACCAATCCTTTCAAGAACTTGATAGCTGACTGAGCAGTCACCTTTCTCACGGCATCTACTTCCGGCCACTTTGTAAACTTGTCGAGTGCAACGAACAAAAATTCAAAGCCCCCGGCTGCTCGGGGGAAAGGGCCGAGGATATCAAGCCCCCAGACAGAAAACGGCCATGACAGAGGGATTGTCTGGAGTGCTTGGGCAGGTAGATGGATATTTTTGGAATGGAACTGACAGGCTTCACACTTGGTGATGAGCTCAACCGCATCTTGGAGGGCTGTGGGCCAATAGAATCCTTACCGGAATGCTTTCCCAACCAAAGCCCTTGATCCAATGTGGGAGCCGCACATGCCTTTGTGTATCTCTGCCAGCAGTTCCTTTCCTCCTTCCTAGCAAATGCACTTCAATTTCACACCATTGGCCTTCTTCTGTATAGTGTGTCATCGAAAAACTGATACATACTGGCCCTTTGGGCTACTGTTTCAGCTTCTTCTTGCTCTTCGGGAAGTTCTCCAGTTTGGAGGAAATGGACTATGTGCCTTGCCCAAGTTGGAGCCTGAGGCTTGGCAACGAGGACTAGCAGCACCTCCTCATTTGTGGGGGCGCATCCCTCGACCGCGGGGACCAGTGGCCCGGTGGGAGGGTGCAGCCCGGCAATCGAAGGGGAGTTGTTTCCGGCAGGGTCCCTGCCAGGAGCCCCGAAAGGCTCTACCGGGAGAGGCTTACCGGAGTCCAATTTCCTCCTCTTTCGGGCCATTGTTGTCGGGGATGCGGAGGCTGAGTAAGATGGAGAACAAAAGTTCTTGGTTCCACAGGAAGCTTCTGCGCAATGCACTTTGACAGGTGATCAGCAATGCTATTTTCCACACGGGGTACGTGCTACCCGTCAAAGCGCTCCTCCAATCTTCTTACTTCCTCGACATATGCCTCCATCAATGGGCTTTGGTAATCCTTGTTGACTTGTCTCACCACCAGTTGTGAATCTCCTCGAATGATCAACTTCTTGATTCCCAACTCTGTGGCAATCCAGAGCCCGGCAAGAAGCCCTTCATATTCTGTTGTATTGTTGGTCGCCTCCTCCCGGGGAAAGTGCATCTGGACGACGTACCTCAGGTGCTCTCCAGTGAGAGACATGAGAAGCACGCCAGCCCCTGCACCTCGTAGGGAGAAGGCACCATCGAAATACATGGTCCATTCTTGGGGCGCTTCCTTGCCAGGGATAACTATTTCCTGTACTTCTTCATCAGGGGTTGGCGTCCATTCTGCAATAAACTCCGCCAACGCCCTACTCTTGATTCTTGATGTGCTTTCAAACTTCAGGCCAAAGCTGGACAATTCCAATGCCCACCCCACTATCCTGCCGGTGGCATCTGGGTTTCGAAGTGTCCTTTGCAACGGGAAGCGGGTGACAACCGTGATCTCATGGGCTTTGAAGTAGTGGCGCAGTTTCCTTGAGGCCATGACAAGGCCAAAGATCAATTTTTGCATGCCAAAATACCTGGATCTAGCCCCTGCAACAGTGAGCTAACGAAGTATACTGGGCGCTGCACCACCTTCTTCCTTGCCGTGTCCTTGGGGTTGTTTCCGATGCCGTGCTCCTCTTTGTCCTGATCCGTATCTGGCCTTGCCGGGCCGCTCTCTTCCTCTTCCCCGGGCGGGACACTTGTTGAGGTGGCTGCTTCTTCTACTTCCCGCTACGCTACTAGGGCCGCACTAACCACTTGATTAGTTGCTGCCAGATATAGCAGCAACGGCTCTTGTGATTTGGGTGCGACCAAAGTAGGCACAGAAGACAAGTAGGCATTCAAATCCTGCAGCGCTGCATCTGCTTCCGGGGTCCACTTCATGGGTCCTGCCCTCTTCAAAATCTTGAAGAAAGGCAAGGCGCGCTCGGCAGACTTGGAGATGAACCTGCTAAGCGCGGCAATGCATCCTGTCAAACGCCTCACATCCTTAACTGTCTTGGGTTCCTGTATCTGCTCAATAGCCTTGATCTTATCGGGGTTGGCCTCTATCCCACGGTGGGACACAAAGAAACCAAGTAGCTTGCCGGAGGGAACGCCAAACATGCACTTCTCCGGATTCAGTTTCAAGTTGATCTTGCCCAGATTAGCAAATGTCTCTTCTAAATTATGGATGAGGGTTGATCTGTCCTTGGTCTTGACCACAATATCATCCATATAGGCTTCAATGTTCCTGTGCAACTGTGGTTCAAAGCCAATCTGGACTGCTCTTGCAAAAGTGGACTCGGCACTCTTCAACCCGAAAGGCATGTGCACAAAGCAGTATGTGCTGCATGGGGTGATGAATGAGGTCTTTTCTTCATCTTCTTTGGACATAAAAATCTGATGGTATCCAGAGTATGCATCCAGAAAAGAGAGCAACTCACATCCTGAAGTAGAATCCACGATCTGGTTGATGCGCGGCTAGGGTAATGGGTCCTTTGGGCAAGCCTTGTTCAGATCTGTGAAATCTATGCAAAGCCTCCATTTTCCATTAGCCTTGCGCATAACCACTGGGTTTGCTAACCATGTTGGATGCAGTACTCCTCTGACCAAACCAGCTGCTTCAAGTTTCTTGATTTCCTCGGCAATAAACTGCTGCCGCTCCAAAACCTGCTTCCGAACCTTCTGCTTGACGGGTCGGGCATGTGGGCAGACAGCAAGGTGGTGCTCGATTACCTCCCTGGGAACACCGGGGATATCAGATGGTTGCCAGGCAAACACATCGATATTCGCCCGCAGGAAGGCAACAAGCGCGCTTTCCTATTTGTCATCAAGGGTGGCGCTGATAGTGAAAGTACCATCAGCGCTAGCCAGCCCTGCCGTGACCTTTTTCACTTGGGGTGGAGCAGCCTTGGATCTCTTGCTGTTAGAACTCTCTGGCATGTCATCAACGGGCGCGACACATTCCACAGAGGTACGCTTCCCGGATTCCATGTCAGTGCCTCTGCTATGCTTTTCCTTGGCGGGAACTATGGCTTCCGCGACCTCTGCCGTGACCGCATCCCGGTACATCTTATACACGCAAATAATTGCATCTTTCTTGTCCGACGGAACGGAAATGACGCCCATCGGCCCTGGCATCTTCAAGATGTTGTAGGCATAGTGGGATGCTGCCATGAATTTGGCCAGGGCCGGGCGCCCAAGGATCCCGTTGTACGGCAGGGGGAGGTCAACCACATCAAACACAACTTTCTCAGTCCTGTAGTTCAACTCTCCTCCAAATGTCACTGGCAACGTAACCTTTCCCTTAGGGCGGCTCCTGCCATGATTGACTCCTTGAAACGTGCCTGTGGCCTTAAGTTCTTCCTCTGCTATCTGGAGTTTGCTGATAACCTTTGGGGAAATCAGATTCAACCCGGCCCCGCCGTCAACCAGCATCTTTGTGACCTTGAGGTTGCGAATTGTTGGTGAGACCAACAACGGCAAGCACCCTACCGCAGTAATGCAGTCGGGGTGGTCCTCTTCATCAAAGATGATGGGCGTGCGTGACCACTTGAGCGGCTTCCGAGAATCTGCTGCTGGCTCCACGGCATTGACTTCATGCGCCCACTATTTCAGTTGGCGGTGAGAGGAGTGCAAAGATGCACCCCCGTCAATGCACAGGGCGTCAGTGGCCTTCTGGAATTCCTGCTCGCTGGTTTCCTCTTCATTCCCTCCATCACTCTCATTACTGCAATCCTCCTTCTCTCGGCCTTTGGCGGGTTTCCCTTGGTTCCAAGGAGCCTTGCCGGGGCGATTTGCTTCACCACCCCGGCCCTTCCCGCCAGCGCCATTCCGACCTTTTTCCTTATCGCGCTTCTCATACTCAGCCTTGTGCCTCTTAACGAGCTGCTCAACCTGATGACACTCCTGGAGATCATGGCCCTTGGTCCAATGAATCTTACATTACGGCCCATCACTTTTCCCAGCTTTCTCGGCAGCCGCCGCCTCCCGGCAGTCAGCGCATGCGGTAGCCTCCTTGCCGGGGGCTTTCGCCTTGGCCTTCTTGCCGGTACTAGGCGCGCCTGACCCCTCAACAGTCAGCACAGTCTTATCCTTGCGCTTCTTGTTGTGCTTCTTGTTCTTCTTCTTCTTACTGATGGTTTCGTCGTCATCTACTGAGTCGATGTCGACACAATCTTCCTCTCCAGGAAGTTTCCTCCCCTCCTTCACCCGAGCACATTTGTCCACCAAAGTGTAGAGCTCCTACACAGTGTTGGGCAACCGAACGTTCATCTTGGAACGTATCCTGCGGTTGCGCACGTTGGATTGGAAGGCAGCTATCACGGCGGCTGGGTGGATATCTGGGATATTTCTGTGGACTTGGCTGAATCTCTGCAAGTACTTCCGTAGAGTTTCTCCCTCTTTCTGCTGGAGAAGTTGCAAGTCGCTGGGCCACCCTGGTTCTTGATGGCCGCCCGTGAAGGCACCAATGAACTCGTGGCACAGGTCAGCCCAGGTCGAAATGGAGTTCTCCGGTAGGTGCATCAGCCAAGACCTCACATTTGACTTGAGGGCCAAAGGGAAGTAGTTGGCGAACACCTTCTCATCTCTTCCCCCGGCAGCTTGAACAGCGATGGTGTAGACGCTCAAGAACTCTGCCGGGTTTAGTCTCCCATCATAATTCTCGGGTATCTCTGGCTTGAACGTGCGAGTGGACGGCCAACGGACTTTTCGTAGATCATGGGTGAAGGCAGGGCACCCAACCTCGAAAGGCAGGCACCCGCTATCTCCGAGCGCGGGCTCGTCGACGTCGGGGCCATCACACCCATTGGACCGGTGGGGGTTGTCGCGGCGCCGCTCATCGATGATGCGCGCGCCTTCCCTTCGCCTGCCCTCCGGGGCACGCTGTCGGCCTTGACGCGCTCGAGGGTCTGACGAGGCCATCGAGACGTCATCGGGTGCTTGGTTTTGCGGCTCCCGGGCGGCTTGCCGTGGTGGGGATTGCACCGTGAGGCTGGCCCCTCCCGCACGACCAGTCGCACGAGCTGTCGTTGCTGCCTGGGAAGGCCGTGGCGGTGCGGCCCGCTATGATCCTTCCACCTCGGCAAAACCAATCAGACTCTGGATGGTGGCTCGCCACTCATCCATCTGGTCTGCCACCGGTGGAAATCTCAATAGCAGTTGGGCTCGCGCCATGGCCTCTGAGGCAGTGCTTGGCATAGGTGATGACGATGTAGATCGTAGTGCCGCTCGGCTCCTGACGTTGCCGGTGGCGACCGCGCCGCGTCCTTGCTGCTACGAACCAGCCGTTTGGACCGCATGGTGACGCGGCGGAGGCGCCTGAGGGCCAGCGGCTCCGTTGGGCACAGTAGCTGGGTCAGCCCGCCCCGGGGGTGGCGCGTGCCTTGTGGTCGCGCCCGCGGCGAGGGCGGCCAGAGGGTTGCGATTCGCCCCAGAATGAGCATCATCACTGCGGCTGTGCCCGTTGGCGAGGAGAAGGGGTTCAGGCGGAATGATCCCTCAATTCGTACCTCGTGGAGCATGGCCGTTGGGATGTTGCTGATCCTGTCCTTCCCCGGTACCTCCCGTTCCTGCTTCGGCCGTGGGGGAGGTGGCGACGGTGCCGCCTGCGCCGACCACGTCCCACGCAGCATCCACACCCTCGCGAGCCCCCGCATTCCCCACGACGTCGGCGGTCGCGGGCGGCGGAGCCTTCGAGGTGGACGGGTGATTTGCAGCTCCGCGCTTCCTCTTGGGCGCCATAGTCGATGACGCCGTCGACGACGAAAATGTCGATGAAGATGATGCGCAGCGTACGCTCTCGGTTTCGCGCAAGTGATCCCCCTACCTAGTGCGCCAAAAGATGTCGTGGGAAACCACAGCCACCTATGGCGCCATGAGCCCCTTTTGGTTCGGCGGGGGGATGAGCACGTTGCACAAGGAGCGAAGAAGCGTCGCGCAGCATGGCAGAGATCACGCGGGCAGTCTTTACCCAGGTTCGGGCCGCCGTGAGGCGTAAAACCCTACTCCTGTTTTGGTGGATTGATGGTGGATAATGGTGGTGGACGTAGCACACTCGCCCGGCAAGGTCGCTCCCGGGGGCGAGAGTGTCTACGAGCGTATCAATATGCGAGCGTCCAACCCTTTCTACGGTCACCATGGGCCTCCTTTTATAGATTAAGGGGTTACCACAGTGGCAAATCAGTCTTTGCGTACTGATTAGATAGCTAACAGTGCTATCATATCTAACTCTGCAGGCTGACAGAGCACATTAAATGCGCCGCTCAGTGTCACATCAGAGCTCGCCCGGCAGGTCCTGTCAGGCTGTTTTGCCAGCTTCGCGCCTGCTCGTTTGACACGTCTCAGGACGGGTGTCATATGGAGGTATTTGCTGTAGGAAGTGGCTGCCATGTGGCAAGATGCAGCCACTTAGACACCTTGGAGCTCGACACCGCTTTGATTAATGACTTGCGTCGCTTGTGAGGTGGAGTGGCTTGCCTCCGCCATCCCAAGCAGGCCTGCCGGGACGATCTGGGAGCTTGCTTCTGGTGCAAAACCCAACCCTGCCGGGCTCGCCTGCCCGGCAAGGTAGGTCCTTCCCTTAGCGATGCCTTGTTCCTCTGGCTCACATTGGCCTTCTTGACTTGCACTTGGATCCTTCAAAGGAATTGATCCTCCTTATTTGGTCTGATATTGGTCTTGTAATCTTGTCTCTGGCCTGTGCACAGTCCGTGCAATGGACCCAGGGTCTGTTGCACCAACAGAGGGGACGGGGAGAGAAGGAGACATAGAGTGGAGAGTCGATAATGTTGTTTGACCGGGCTCTAGGGTTCATAGGGGTGGGGTATATGTGGGGTCCGGCTAGGCCAGTGTGCGCTGGTCCAACGTGGCAGACACGTCCGGGCTTCCCCATCCCCGCGCTAGATTTGGGCTGGGTTTGAGGGTTGTTGGTCAGCTCGGATGTATAGGACCGGTTCGGGAGGCTGGCTGGTTCACGTTTTTCTGACCAGGCCGTCCGCCCAGTTATTTTGAGGAGCCCCGCTGTAAATGCTCTAAGGTGGGGAATTCTTGTGCTGCAGCGTTTTAAGTTTTTCCAGTATCTATTTTCAGCTATTTTACTTTTCTTTAATTCTTATTGCGATTTTGGATGATAAATTTAGCATGTAAAACTCTCTTTTTTGTTCTCTTCGGCCATGTGGTGTGGGTAAGTTTACTGCCGGGCTACCAGCAATGAATGTGAAACATATAAGATCCACTCGGCAGCCCCCGCAAAAAAAAAAAAAAAAAAAAAAAAAAAAAATCCACTTGGCAGCTGCAGCCTACATTTGTCCTGTGGATTCAGTGGCAGAGGCAGGAGACGTGTTTACCTCCTTTGAACTTTAATTTGGTACGAACGTTGCAGGGCTCACATGCAAGCGCTCGGTACTAACTGCTGTGTCCACTAACTTTAATTTGTCCTGTGGAGTATTGAGTTGGTACGAACCTGCAAGCGACAGTTACTGCATTATTATTGCTACATGCTGTACGCTCCCTGACGTGCTTGGGTGGCCTATAGCGGCGGGAGCTTTCATTGATCTGGTCAAGAAAGCACAATCTCAACTTCGAGAAGGTCGTAATTGTAAAAAATTCCACACCGAATAAGATCAGTGATGGCAATTATACATAAGTAGCATATATTAGTTGTAATAACATTTATATAATGGGGCTGGGGAAGTTTATATGCTAACACCGCGGGTGTATATGCTTTCTACCTTTTCTTTCGATTGTCAAGGCGATGCACGCAAGTACGCAAGTCCATGTTTGACGAGTGGACTCATGCATGCCCTCGCAACCCTCAATAGTCCTTGTTGTCGTCGGCTCTGCTTCTTTTAGATGCTTATTTCGGACAACCGAAAACCACTAGCAAATAGACCAATGTGTCCAATTGTGTCTATATACACAGTAACTACAAAAGCAAAGGCACAGAGGAGGTTCATGCATGTGAACGGGATACGTCCTTTTCACCTTATAATTAAAATCCACTTGGTGATTTCAACATGGAGCGCCTTTCCATGCCTTGGCAGGTTTCAAAACCTGCCAAGTGGACAATCTCCCATGGTGAGAAGAGATAATCACGGATAGCTAGTGGACATAGCTCCTTATTTCGATGACGTGCCAAGATATTTCAGCTGCAAATGACAGCAAACAAGTTGCACTACGTATAATATTTTAATCAATAAATAAGATTCTAAGAACTGACCAGCGTGCACAAGATATTTGGTTATATCTATTTTTTTAAACCCCACCCATATATTGATCAAATAACAAGAGTCTTACAATCGTTCATTACATAGTTTGCCACGCAGGACGGAACACAATTACAAAGCACACCATCGGACCTGCTATCAAAACTAAATTTAGCTATCTCATGCGCCACCTTGTTAGCCTGTCTATCAAAACTAAATTTAGATATTTGATTATATTAATCCAGTCACGGGACATTTGATTATATTTGCCAAGTGGATAGTCTCTCACAGTTATTTTGTGCGTTTATACCCAAAATTGTAGGTTCATATATACAATTCGGCACCGTACGCCGATTTCATGGGAATAAGGGCATCTCCAATGCTGACTTGCAAATTCCTCTGGTATATGTCCATTTTTATGTCCGGACGTGGCATGCGGACATGATACGGGAGGGAGTTATCCAATGCTAATTACAAAGTATCCGGTTGAGAGGAGAAAAAGTAGGTGGGGACCATGCATAGGTGGGATATTTGTGATTTCGGGTTGGGAGGAGAGAGAGAAGAGGGGGACCATGCATGTGCGGCTGGGAGGAGACAGAGAAGAGGGGGACCATGCATGTGATTGGTCAACTGCATGTCCGGACTTCGGCAAAACTCCCTCACGTTTGTCTCCAAAATACCAGAATTTGGACGTCCGGACAGCTTCACGGACTGATACAGGTCCCCATTGGATTGCAAAAGTAAACAAATGTGTCCGACAGGACATATACCGGTGTTTAACGGGTCTCGCTCGGAGACGCCCTAACTCCCATTTTGTTTGCAAACCCCACCCCACCCCAAACGTAGGTTCATCGATATCATTATATTGTGGTAATTAGTACACATGCCTCTTTTTATCAATGTTTTCTAAATTTTGGAGATGTGATTTATGGTGAGTGTTTATCATCAACCTACGAATAGGAGTGCGGTAATGCACCCGAATTGCAAAACATTTAAAAAATAAATCAAAACATGGACCTTTTTTGTCACAAACATGGCCTAGCGAAATACTCGCGTAAAAAGTTTCACGGAGGAATGACTCTCGTGGTATCCTCGGCAAAAAAAAAGACACAAGTTTAAAAATGTGAATAGTAAATATTATGTAGTACCGATTTTGTTTTTTCCCATCCAGAATACCACGATAGTCATTCCTTCATGAAACTTTTCACACGAGTATTACACTAAATCATATTTGTTACAAAAAAGATTTCGATATTTTTATTCTTTTTTATATGTTTTAAAAAATAATCCAATTCAGGTGCAATGGGCCCGAGACCCATTGGCTCTTTCTGCACGAGTGTGTCTCTGCCGTTAGAAGAACATTGATCTTGTCATGAGTTACTCGTCAAATGTGTGGATTTGCAAAAATGAAAAATCCGGTGTGTTCATCAAGCGTGTGTGGACACATTGACCTTTGGGCAGCGGGGTTAGGGATTCTCGTCATGTGCTCGCAATGTCAACAATATGGTGTTTGGCGCTTCAAATTGATTCAAGGGTTCATCAACGATGACTGCGGGTCCATGGCGCTGGTTCTTAGGGGCACATGCATTACTTCCCCATTGTCATCGACAAGGTTAGACCAGCTTTGATAGGGAAGCGGTAACAGCAACGTGTCGACGACTCATTCTAGACATGGTAGTGGTTGTTCGATGGTCTAGGTACCTTGATTTAATTTTTAATATATTTGGGTTGCTTTGTACTTCTAGTGAACTTTTATAATAGATTTGCCCCCATTTTTTCATAATAATAATTACTAGTTACCCCAAAGTGACTTTTATGAAAATTTCTTTCCAAGTCCATATATTTTACATAGTTTGCATATATACATTTTTTCATATGTAAAATGGCATATGACAAAAACTACACGTCATGGTTTTATTTTCCGTACAACTTATATCGGGGGTATCTTAAAATTATTAACGAGATATACTGAAAATTATTTCATTTAAGTGGTATATTGAATGTAGCAGAACATACTCTCAGAAGCATATAAAAGGTGTCTTTTTTATATTATGATGATATTTTCCATAACTGTTAGTTATTACTTGGAGTACCATTTTAATCTTATATAGAGCCTAAGATATTTTTCTAAAGATTATTCATCAAATATAAGTTTGATTGCACGTTTTTTCAGGATCTGTTTGAGAAAACTGAATGAGTATCAGTGTTGCTAAAATAACAAGATGCGCCCAAGAAATGCATGAAGTAAGCATGTGGGCAAGCGAGGCAACTAGCTAGGAAGTTGCCACAAGTTAACTCCAAACTCCCCAGACATGGAGAAAAGTTCCTGTCATGGTCTACTCTCCATATGCTCCGGGAGTGGATTCCATGGACTTGACCAATTACCTACGCAAGTGGCACCATGGGATATCTCATGGTAATATTAAAATAAAAAGGGTGAAATGTACAATGCTCATCTATCCATGCAGCGGTGACGCCATCCACAGAATTTGCTTGCCCCCTTTAAATTAAAGGGAGAAGCGATCCTTTGAATCTGCATATGCTCAACATATGATCACCAGAAACCTAATCACGTGTACTATACTATTCTTGGTGCAAGTGGCTGGCTCCATTCCCTGAACCACACACATCGATCATAAAGGAGAGCAATAGCTATGGCCAGCGAGGGACAAGGTGGTTGTCCCTTTTGATCTAACCAGTTGCAAGTTGGAGGAGCTGGAAATGAGGGAGGCTGGTTGGAGATGGGAACCCGGCAACTTGTTGGGTCTGAAACTGTGTCCTACCGGTCCAAACCCATGGAAAAGGTTTTGCCTTGGATACCTACAAGCTGCTCTCCTTCCGGTTCTTGTAAGGGGTTTTGTGGTGCTCATTCTTTTTGCCTGGGATTGAATTAATGCCTACTGAAACAAAAATCCATGAATGGATCCACATCTAGTGCAATTCAGATGCATTCCAACCACGATTAAGTACTCCGAATCATGTTTTTTTTCTCTCGAAAATATCAAATCTATTATAAAGATTCACCGGAAGTACAAAACACCCCAAACATAATAAAAATTACATCGAGGTCCATGGACAACCAGACGACCATTGCTGCCGCCAGAACGAGTCCCGAAGGAAGTCTTCGGGCACCTGTCCATAAGGACTAGAGTTCAGGAGCCGCAGTCGTTGCCATTGAGACCTTGAATTGATCTGAAGAACCTGACACCAAATCTCGCCGTTGCGTAAGCACGACGAGAAACCCTAACCTCACCGCTCCGAGGAGCTAGCAGGAGTCTATGCCGAAGCTCCGTCTAGACGAACGAACTTGAGGAGGATCGGAACCCGGAAGACTGACTCGAAGAAGAAGCGGCGTCATCCGTCCGAGCGCCACCCTTGCGAGAATCAAAACCCTACCTATCTAAGCCGAGGCACCAGGAATACCCTCCCCGCCACCGGCCGCCGGAGCGGCAGGCGGAGGGAAGGCAAATCCATGTGCTCGCAGGTGAAGATCGAAGGGACGAAGGCTTTCCCTAGTCGCCTTGCGAGAGGGTCTGAATCATGGTTATGACCTCATGCGGCGATGAACAAGAGAAACCGGTCATAGATGGTGTGCTGACTAACTTGAACACGTATGTTTTGTTTACATGCTTATTAGTATGTGCACTTACATGTTTTGTTTTATTACAAAAATTACAAGTGTTACATATAAAAATATGAGCATTTGCAGTCTCCAATTAATATACCTATTATACTAAAAATTCACAGGAGTATGGAAACATTTTTAATATGCTTTTCCAATAATTTTGATCCAAAGTGAGTTCAATTAAAAATTCCATCCGAGTCCATGTTTTTTATATTATTTCCTCATAAACTGATTTTTGTACGTAAAAATGTTATACTCGCAGATACTTCTCGTAAGACGTGTTTCTAGGTTTCTCAGTATTGAGTATCATAAAGAGGTATACTACGTTGATTTAAGAGGTATATTTAATGTGGGGGTACATAGTCCCAGAAAGTTTAGAAAAATAGTGTATATTGTATATACTCCCAGAGGTATGTGTATACACCGAGGAGGAAAAAAAAAAGTAGATTAAAATTGATGAACAGGACGATGGATCTGAATTCCATTTTGATAGAGCTGAATTCCATTTCTATACCGATAAAACACCATTTTCTAAAAAATCATTAGGATGCTAAAGTAGATTAAAATTCATGAACAGGACGATGGATCCATCTTGCCAGTGCCCAGAAGGAGAAGAAAAGGTGAGGCGGCTCCGAGGCACATTGAGATATATACATGTCATGCTCCTTTTTTGAGGTCGTGTTCTCTTCTATTATTGTAGTAACGACTAGTAATAAGAACTTTATGTTTGTTTTGGTGAACAAGAGTCACGTGTATATAAATATGTATGCACCATGGTAAAATGCATGACATGGTTGCAAGACTACTTGACACACATAGGCACGCGGCCGCGGCGGGAGCGGGAACCGGGTACCATAGACCGATGACCAATGACCATTGACCGCCGAGAAAGTTTTTGACGCCTGACTCCATCTTGAAGTATTCGTGGCCTTGTCGTGTTCATTCCCAGAAGATCCCTCTTCACTCTCTCAAAATGGGGTAGATATTTTGAGCATGCATCGCCTCATTGGTGTACATTTATATACTCCTCGGGTCCAATTCCTCCTGGCATATATTAGCCAAAACTAGATAAACACTCTATGTCTAACTAGTACTCAAAGTAGGAACCACCTATACACCTATATATGGATAGATACTAGTACTAGTAGTAGATCGATGAAAGGACTGTGCCTGCCGTACATCCACTTATTTTATTTTTCTGACGCTATAGCCACAAGACCACAGTGAGCTTTGGTCGTATATGCCCGTCTGAGTAGTACCTTGGGCCCTTGAGCCAAAACGCAAAGACCAAGAAAAACAATAAATCCCTCCCGGCATACATTGGCCAAAACTAGATAAATAGTCTATGTCTAGCTAGAACTTAAACTAGTAGCATGTCTCTAACCCTACGCATAGAACGCCACCACCTACACACCTACATATGGATAGATACTAGTAGATCGATGAAGGGACTATGCCTGCCGTACATCCACTTGCTTTTTTTTTGACGCTATAGCCACAGTGAGGCCTTGTCGTATACGGGCGTCTGGTACATATCAGAAAAAGGACAAGTCTGATCCACACCAACTGCTTTGCCCACAGTGTCCATTACCCCAGCAGTCCTACTAAGGGCATCTCGAACACCAACTCAGTAAATTTCCTCTCCCATCCGTTCTTCGGGACAGAGACCAGTCCGTGGACATGCATGCGAGAGGCCACCATCCAACCGTAGCCGCATATATTTTAAACTTTTTTTCAATAAACTGGATGAAATTCGTGCGAACAAGGCCGGATTTCATCAAAACATGACGGATTTTATACAAACAAGATGAATTTTTATTACATTTCCAACATTTTAAAAAAACTACCCGACCCTAAACCTATCCTACGGCGCCGACGCCCGGCGTCCAAGCCCGTGTCGTCCTCCATCTACCGACTTCATGAGAACCGGAGATAAGACCGATGAAGTGAAGGTGCGGGCTCCGGCGAGAAAGAGTAGAACACGGCAGCCGGACCGGCCCACATGGGACACCAGGCTCTGCCGCCTCCCGTGGCCTACTCATCCTCGGAGGAGTCCGCGGCCTGTCCGTCGCCGGTGGACGTGAGGTCCACGATGGAAATGGTGGCGCCGGAACTGTGGTCATCCCACCGGGCCGCCTCATGGTTCGTCGGCGGCGTGTAGGAGGCGCAGCTGCCGTTGTTCTCCTCCGCGATCGCCTGGAGTTGCGCCTCGGCGCCGGCAGCTTCCTGGCGAGCGGCGGCTTGAGCGCGGACGGCATCGTAGATGGCATGCTGCTCCGTGACGAAGTTGGAGTTCGTCGCTGCATGGCTGCCACGGCCTCCTGCTCGCCCGCTCGCCGTAGATCTGACCCTCCGCCAGCCGGTGCTGCTCCAGGAGGAACAGGTTGTACCGCTATTCCTCATGCGCCTGCTGGAACACCGACAAATGCGTCGGCTCAGGCTGCACCTCCGCCATGGCGGCGTTGTAGTGCGCATGTGCCTGCTCCATGGTGAAGCCGGTGTGCACACGAGGCACGGGAGCCGGGGCGGTGCCGTCGGAGCACATCTCCATCGTGGTCTCGTCCTCGTTGTGGGGACCTTGGGCGAGCTGGCCAGCAAGCCGGCCTATATCCGCCTGGCACGGTGTCTCTGCCAAGCGGTGGCAAGGGCGTCCATGGCGTGCTTCATCTCCATGGAAAGGCTCTCCCACAGAGCTTAGCCGCCTGCAGTCATGGCGGATGCAGTGCAAGGGAGGAGGATGGGGAGGCACTTGTGTTGTGGTGTGGAGTTAGCCTGGTGTGGCCGCCTTTAAATAGCGGATTCCGGTGAGGCAAGGCTGCTTAATGGCGGCATACGGATGAAAAGCGGCAATGAACGGATGTGGTTGATATCCGTCCCGTCCAGTCACGCGTCTTCGGCATTGAATAGGCGCGGACACCAGAGACACGTTGTGGGCGGCTCCCTCAGCCGGTGCGCCGCTTCAATGGCGGAGGCACTGAGAGGTCGCATCCAGCCTGAGCCGTCTTCAATGTTGAGCAGCGCGCTCTACAGCGACATGAATGCGGGCAGCTAGCGCCGGGCCGGAAATCGCGCAGCCGAGGGAGGAGGGGTTTTCGTGGGCCAGGGCGGTCAGAAGCGGGAGTAGGATCGGTCTGAACTCCCGCAAAGCCCGCCACATTTGTCTCCGGTTTGCGGGAGAAAGCGCGTCCGAACCGCGCCACGGACCAATACAGGCCCGCTTTGGATGGCTTCCGCTGTCCAGACAGCGTGGTCCGGACGCATGCGGGAGGTTTGGGGGTCGGCGTTGGAGATGCCCTAATACTACTACTCCCTCCTTTCTTTTTACTCTGCCTATAAAATTAGTCTAAAGTCAAATTCATAAAATTTGGCCAACTTCATCGAAAAAACATCAACTTTATAATACGAATTCTATATCATCATCAAATTAATTTTCACAGTGTATAACTTTAATATACTTAATAAAATATGAATTCTATATCATCATCAAATTAATGATCTCCAAAGTTTAAACAAAGTTATACGGGAAAAAACATTTATGTGAACAATACAACTCAGTATCATTAGATCCATCATGAAATATACTTAATGTTACATTTATTTGGTATTGAAGATGTCCTTTAGTATAAATTTGGTCAAACATTAAACAATTTGGCTTCAAACAAATCTAATACATGAAGTAAAAAAGAAACGGAGGGAATATTTCTATTTCTGTGATAATCTTTACTTTTTTTTGCGGGAATATTGATACTCTTAATTACTTGATAGACATCATAATGAAACAAATAAATGCTAACTGGTAAATGTTCACGGCCTAAGAAACTACTGACTCTGTCTCATAACATAGTGCGCATCGGTTCCCGCAAAAGTCAAGATTCACAAATTTTAACTATGTTTTTAGAAAAAATTATGTGCATACGATGCCAAATATTTATCATTTGAAAATATATTTCATGATGAGCTGATGGTATTTATTAGTTATTCTAGATGTTGATAAGTTTTTCTAGGTTAATATTTATGAAATTTGACTCTAAACAACTCTAATACACACTATTTTGGGACATATGGAGTACTAATAACAACTTTGATGTGGCTAAATCATCAGTGTATTTGTGCAATTGGTTGTGGCATGGTTGGTTACACTGTGTTTTCTCATGCAATGCAACTGGTTCAACTACCCCACAGAAAAGAATGGTTCAATTGCGGTATGTTCCTATATAATTTGTGAGGTATATTGATTCCTTTGTATCTCTTGCATGCTTTTATGTTCTCCCTGACCTATAATCGAAATGGAGCCTAAACTACGACAACTACTAAGTGCAACATCCTTTGTCCTAATATCAATTAACAAAATCGCATGTACAATGTATATGCAATGATTAAATGACAGGTTTCATGGTGAGGCCCACCTTTTCATGCCAACTTTTAATGGACCCTGATTGTGGACCACATATTCATATAATAATGCAAAATACTAATTATCTAGACCACATAGCTTACACAATTCTCCCATCATTTGGTACCCAAAAACTTACCACTTTGTTAGAGCATCACTAAATTAAATACAAGTGTACATACAACTCACCATAACAAGAACAATATATTCTTCAGCACAAACACACTTGCTCACTAAGAAATATTTGGTTGTTGAATCCAAAGAATAAATGAGGTCTTTTCACGGGTTTTCTCATAATTTAAGCTCATTATTGATCTAAATGTGCCTTTTCATGAAGTTAAATTTCAAAATTAAAACTTACTTCTGGCAAACTTTATCTATATAGAATAGTGCAACTATCTATAGTTACGAGCTCATAGAACTAGTCGAGTGTTTTGAAGCTTTTTTTTCGCGAATATGCAAGAGTGCGTATCTTTTCATTGATAGGAAGGGAGGGTACAACAGAGGGGGGGGGGGGGGTGCAAACTCAATGCCTTGTACAAAACAGACAAGCCAAGGAGCCGCAGAGCATTCGTGACGGGTTGCTCAGCTAGAGAGTGTTTTGAAGCTATAGTGATCATTGCTAATATGGTTGAAAATTTGACCGCCACTTAGTGATTGATGTCCAAAACCAATGGCAATACCATACTGTAGCTACCACTACCTTTTTGAGCTTTTGTACTATACTGTGCCAAGATATTTCACCATCAAATGCCAAGATATTTTATTCTATGTATATGATGTTTAATTTTGTGTCATCTGTAGCCTATGTGTGACGTGGAGGGTTCAAGTGGTGTCTAACTTCTCTACTACCGTGGGTTCCCATATTATTGACCCTACATTTGCGAGTCCTGCCTAGAAACATACTGGCAAGATCAATGGCACCTTAGGAAGTTGTGTATTAAGTCTTGAGTGAGTACAATGAACCCACCTTGAAATTCATGTTCAAGCAAGTTGGTTGCTGTCATTGCATATCAATCCTACCAGCCGCCAACTAGCTAGAAAATTAAAGTGGGCGTACAATATTACACTTATTGGTCCATGTCCTTTCCTTGAATAAATATGCTAGTTGATGAGTGGTATTTATTTGATAGTCAACAACCATGACATCCATTTTGCAATGCTTATGATCTCTACCATATTGTCTCCACTATAACATCACAAGACTGCCTGCCTTTAATTTAACAAAGCCATCAGTTGGCAAGAATTACATCGAACAACCATTTAGGGCATCTTCAACGGTGAACCGCAAATTTCCTCCGGAATCCGTCCACGAATAAGGGGACCATCCACAGACACGGATGCGGGAGGCCGCCATCCAACGTTGCCCGCATACATTTGGGCAACCTATACGAACAAACCGGACGAAATACGTTCGTAGCAGGTGGAATTCATTGAAGTTCAGATATATTTTACATAAAAGGTCGATATTTCAACCGTTTAACAAAAAACACCTAAACCCTATACAGGACGACCACCTCTTACGTGTGGCCGCTCTGCCCTGCTGCACCGCTGTTGCCGTCGGTGTCGTGGTGATGGTAGTGGTGGTCCCTCTAGCGACGGAACACCGCCAGAGGGCCGCGACAGCCTTCACCGGCGGCTGCCTGCCGCTCTCTAAGGAGCCACTCTGCCTCTTGCTGCAATGTGCGGTGTGCCGCCGCGGCCACTGCCGACGTGTCCTTCAAAGCCCTGGTGGCGGCCTTGCCGCGACCGGCATTGGCGGAGCAGTCGCTAGCGACCACTGCTCGCAGATCTTGGCGAGCTCACCGTCGAGGCGGCAACGGCGCCTGGCGGCCGTCTCCGCGGTGGTCACGGAGTGGTTGAGCGCCCACGTAGCGGCGAGGTCAGGGTCGTTGCGGACAAAGTCCGAAGCCACGTCGCTCTTGGCGAACGCGGAGTGGCGACCGACATTGTGCCGTTCGTACCTCACCTGTTGCCTCGCCGTGCGCTCCGCCTCGAATACGACGGCCCTCGAGCGTGAGGAACCGCCGTAACTGCCTTCTCCGAGGTAGTGGAGGAGGCGGCCCCGCGCCTTCTTAATCGCAGGCGGTAGCTCCTCCTTGACCGTAAGGCGGTGGCGGCACGGCGGTGACGATGGCACGTCCATGCGGCCGTACCAGCTGCTCGGCGGGGATGCCGGCTCCTCCTTGACCCGGCGTCTGATATGGCCGCCGTGGTGGTGCGGGGGCGACGACGGCTTGTCCTTCACGCTCTGTCCGATCTGGAGGCCGCGTTTGTGCTGTGGCAAGGACAGAGTGGGGACGCGGGCTTGCGCTTCACACAGTGGCGCGACAGGGACGGAGGCTCCTGCTAGGCGCGCGCCAGCGATGGTGGCGACGGGCCCATCTAACGGAGCGACCGCTCCATCATTATGTTTGTCCAGCAAAGCGGCCTCCTTGAGGAGTCGGGGCGGCAGCTGCGGGTTCTGTGGCGGCTGCTGCTTCGGCGCCTGGTCCTCCTCATCACTAGAGCAGATGACGATCTCCTCCTTGGCGGGGAGCCTGCCGCCGTGGACGCTGACAAACCCGGAGAGTGCGGGCGGCGGTGCCAAGAACCACCAGGAAGAGCTTCCACCTACTCCGCCTACCGGCGCGGAGCACCATGACTTCGGCATCGCTGCCGCTGGGCTCGGAGAGGACGAGGGGCTTTGGCACGTAGACGGGGGAGGGGAGGGGGCGGTGCTCCGGAGGGACAGTACGGCTCTGTGCGTCGCCGGCGCACGGCTTAAATAGCCGCGGCAAGGCGCATGCGAATGGGCGGTCAGCCCGCTTCAATACGGCGCAGCGGCCGGAGTTGGTTCCTCGGGATGAGATGTCCACATTAAATCAGCAACGCCCGAGAGGTCACGTCTGTCAGCACCGCCCTCCCGACCGGTCAAATCAGGCCATCAATGCCGGCCGCTGCATGCTCTGGGCCGGAATGAATGCGGCGTCGCAAGCGGCGCGGGCCTTCGATTGAAAGCACAAGAGAGGCGGGTGGGAGACTTTTGGTGGGTCAGGATAGTTAGACGCGGCCTTGTGAGCGGTCCGAACGCCCACAAAGCCCCCCACGTGTGTCTCCGGTTTGCGGAGAAAGTATGTCCGGAACGCCTGGCGAACGGATAACAGGCCTGCTTTGGATGGCGCAACATGTCCGGACAGCGCGGTTTAGATGGATGCGGGCGGTTTGAGGGTCAGCGTTGGAGATGCCCTTACACCGAAAATCAAAGAAGCAACAGAGATACATAGTCCAGGAATAGCTTACAGCCCAAAGGGAATACAGGAAAACGAAAAGAAAATGAGAAAGCCCAACATGTAACACAGATGCCGAAGTTTCTCGAACAACAGCCACCACTAGGGAGATGAAGATTGATGGAAGGAGTTTTCATCACCGAAAGAAACACATCTTTGCTCAAAGTCCAGAACTAGGTCACCATGCCATCCGACCACACAACAAGACGCAAGTTCAAGAACATCATTGCACGACAAAGACCAGCACAAAAGACCGCAACACCAATGTCGTAGAGCAGACCCGTCGATACAACGGGTGCTTGCTCGTCAACACTGGTCCGACAACAGCAGTCGTAGAGGGGAGCCCCTATACCCTCTTTCCCAGGCTCGAGGGCATCGATCCACCGGTGTACAGGGGCACATCATGCAAACAAGGATGAAAGGCTCGAAATTGCATGTACACCACAAGCTAATGGCGGCGCTGAACAAGAAACCGCCACCGGCCACCCCAATTCCTGGCAAAGTGCACAAGCCTCACCCATGCAAAACCCAGACCACGACGGTTCGTGAACATTGCAGCCATGCAACCTGGGCGGCCAAAGTAACAGGACACCAACCATGTCTAATGCTTGCTACAGAGCCGATCTGAACCTCAACTAGAACGTGATCCCCTGCCGACACCACCATTACATACGTCCACAACCACTACGACACCCATGCAGTTTAAAGCATGTTTGTAGTGTCCATACCAACCAGATCCGACTGGAACCTGAGGTCACCAACCGCCAAGGCACCAGATCCGACGGCTCGGGGGAGGCTGCGGCAAGCCCATGCATGTGGAAGGAATGGCGACTGCCATGGTATCGAGCGAGAACCAGTCCCCTGCCCTAACCCAACCCACACTGAGCCCTAATGCCGCATCAGCGTTACCATAGGGAGGAATGCCGCCACCAACCAGGGAAACAGAGAAAATCAGACAGCAATCGTGGCACGACATGATCTCCGAGCAAGCCAGGCAGGGCGCGAGAGGGAATTTCACTGCTACCTTCCACCATGCAGACTATGCCCGACTATGGACACCGGCGCTGGGAGGGGTATCACAAAGGGGAGGGTGGTATTTCCGCGGCTAGGGTTATCCCTCCATGTCGCCCGAGCGGAGGACATGATGGGGGAAGCGTGTGTGTGTGTGTTGTGTGTGTGTTGGGGGGGGGGGGGGGGGGGGGGGGGGGGGTGTGTGGTCTAAGATATATATTTAGGCACCTGGATGTCAAATATATCTTCAAATCAGATAAGCGAAATATATCTTGGAATAAAGGAAGTGATGAGACATATATTTGAAACAAAGTATATATGCAAAAAAAGAAATGTGTTTGCACTCAATCTTGGAATGACACATTTGTGCATCTAAGATCCTCAGAAATCACATTTGCATGTGGAATATGATCTACCCTTTGCAACTATAAAATACTATGGAGAAATATTACCAAATGTGCATGTACAATATGGAAAATTAACCAGTCAACTACAACCTTTTGTTTTTTCTTTTTCCAATGTATGTTGATTATGTTTTGTATATCT
This sequence comes from Thinopyrum elongatum, assembly GCA_011799875.1. NCBI lineage: Eukaryota > Viridiplantae > Streptophyta > Magnoliopsida > Poales > Poaceae > Thinopyrum > Thinopyrum elongatum. Next base: position 45,377,220 of record CM022299.1, on the reverse strand, counting down.
TTTGCCCGTGAACATATTGTAACATGTGGCACGTCTATGGCTTCAGTACATTATATTTAATTTATAGTATGTGTAAATTGAAATATGTGCGTGCACTTATGGAAATAAGACAAATTCATTTAATCAACATGGTATGCTAATTACTTAGGCAAGGAATGCTAACTTTTAATCAGAGACAGAACTTTCATATATTGATGTGAAACACTTCGATTTGATATTTAAGTGGGACTTAAGAAATAAGTACATTGGAGTAACTGATATAGATAGGATACTATCCCCATTTTTTACGGGAAACAGTAGGTGAATTACCTACTGCAAATATTAATATAAAGTCAGCCAGATGATTAGTGGGTTAGTTAAAGCTAAATATTTACAAGAATCTAGTCACTCAGCTACTGAGTTGAGCATAAGAGGTCCTCTTGGCTCTATGGAGTAGCAAATATAGTTCATCCTTATAAATCCTTCTGCATCCTAGAAAGGGATAATCCATTTTGTTCTAGTTTCTGACAGAGAATGCTGTTTGTATGAAGATCATTTATAGAAAATCATTAGTTCACATAACATCTTTTAAAGCATATACATACCTCTTGGATACTAGATATGTATTACTTCTTATGAAACATGAGAACACAAATGGAGAATTTAGCTATGTGAGTGAACTAATCAACTCAACTGTAACACTATATATCCAAGACCAGCAAGCAATTCAAATCAAATATATTACTTCTTATTTGTATTCATGCAAACCAAGACAGTTTTTAATCTTTGCCGCTTCAAATAAATCTCCCATATATCATTTTAACATGGTCATCAGTATACTTTTGCACAGTGGTATATATGCTATGTCTACTACTAAAACAAATCTGGTAAAAAAAAACTATATGATTGGATTATTAGATAACTCAAAGCTCAGAAACAAAAATGGAAACTAAGAGCATCTACAGCCGAACATTGACTGGGCACTCCTCAAATCGTGTCGTCCACATCCGTGTATCTCATATACGAACCTCTCTATATCCATACTAAATCACACAATGTTGATCAAACTACGTAGATCAGCTGACCGGACACAGAATCAGACATAGGATATCACAATAGTTCACCAAAAGATCATGAACGGCTGTTCAAAGGTCCACCAAAGTTCACATAAACGATGGACAACTTTATACTACATCTAAAACTTGAAATGAAATTGAACTTCGCCACTTTCGGGCCGGCCCTTTCCCCTTCTGGTCGTCGGCGTAGCTGTAGCCGTTGGCGGCTTGTGGAGGATCATCCGATTCATCGGACGAGGAGGAGGAGACGATGACAAGGCCCTTGAGGCACTGGACGGCCCGGTCCTGCGGGCGCCTGAGCTTGGCCAGCCGAGCCACCTTCGTCGCCTTCTCCTTCGCCTCCCGCTCGGACTGCTCGATGGCAAGCTGGAGAGCCTTCGCGTTCTTCCGGCAGAGCCACCGAGCGTCCGTCTCCATTGTCGTAAGCGACCGGCGGTAGACACACACGAGGAGCCGCTCGTCCTCGTCGGGCTCCGCCGATAACCCACGACGGCGGAGGACAGAGCTCTCCACAGCATCCCTCTCCCTTGCCCGCTACGTCTCGCGATAGGCGGCGCGCGCCTCCGACTCCGGCGTGCGCGTCCGGGCCGGCGGGGCGAGCACAAGCACCCACCGTTGCCCATGAGGGGGAGCAGCAGCCGGCGGGGCCAGGGGACAGCATACTGGAGGCGCGGACTGCGCGGGCCGCCTGTCAGAGCTGCCCCTGGGCCGGGAGGGGCCAGCGCTGGCGTCTGAGCTGCGCCGACGGGGAAGTTGCGGCTGCGACGAGGCTGCAGATCCGGAGCTGCCCCCGGTCTCCACCTTGGCCGCGCCAAGGCGATGTTGAGGGCAAGCTCATCCTTCGGATCCAGCTTGCCGTCGGAGCGTCTGCTGGAGCTCGACATTGCGCCGGATTCGATCGGAATCGGTGCGAGGAGAGGGGAGGACGGAGCGAGAGAGGAGAGTGAGTGAGCTAGGGTTTCGGAGCGATGAGGTCACTGGTGGGCCGGGCTTGTCAGGCGGACGCGCCCGGGCACGCGCCTCATATCCGCCCTACATTTGGAACGGATATGAGGGGTGCCCGTCAGCGCGGGCGTTTGAGGCCCGTTTGAGAGCTCCGGTTGGGTTGGTATTTTGTGACCAGTCGGTGACCGGACGGCTTGCCCGGGCGTATGAGACGGATACACTAGTAGAAAAAGGGCCTAATGTGAAGCTCATTAGTCCCAGTTTGTAATTGAACTGGCACTAATGTGACCGGTTCCAACAGCTAGGCGGGTGGCGCTCATTAGTACCGGTTCGTGGCGAACCTTTAGTACCGGTTCGTGCCACAAACCGGTACTAAAGAGGTGGTGGCAGGCTGTTGTCAGGCTGGGGCCCCACCAGCACCTTTAGTACTGGTTCATGCCACGAACTGGGACTAGAGATGCTCCTTTTGTCCCGGTTCGTCTAACTAACCGGGACTAAAGATATCACTATATATAGAGCTTCGTCCAGCCCGAGCCGAAGCGCTCTGTTTTTCCCCTCCTCTCTGTTTTTGTTCCCCTCTTGCTCGAGCTCACCTCCATTTTTGCCAAAATTTGTGAAGATTTGAAGGCACCCCATCCATCCAAGTGATCACAAAGGTTAGCAACTTTGTCCTTTTATCTCTCATTGCTAGATTAGCTCTTGCATGCTCTATAAGTATAGTGATTTGTGGGTTTTTTAGTTTGGGAGGAATTATATGTGGTAGTTTATTTGATTTATATGCAATTTGAGGTCAAAATAACTCTTAGTTTGCATATGTAGGTGTGGTTTACTTAGTGCCTTCCCGTCTCCCTCCTAACCACCATCGATCGTCCGCACCGTCCCGTCGCTGGCACCACCTTGTGGTGAGACTCTTGTTCTTATCTTTTTTATATATAAAAAATCATGTTTGTGTGATTTATATATATATATATAGTTACTTGTATAATTATCTTACCCGGCCCGTACGTTGTTTGTTATACATAGTGCCCTGGTTTTGATATCCATCCCCGTCGGCCCTCGTTCGGGTTATGATTCGGATGTGGTATATTCTCTTTTAAAACTATCTGTTGCATTTCGTGTTTATGACAAATTATGCCCATCAAATTGACATAGATATTTTTATCTAGGAGGTATGTGAACCGGAAATTCCAACCGACCCTATTGTTGAGAGGTTAAATTTAGTTGAGAAAGAAAATGAGTATTTAAAAGAAAAATTGAAAAGAATTGAGGGGGAGAAGATGGAATTGGAGTTGCAAGTTGCCGATGTCGTCGATGATCACAAGATCAAGATGGAGAAAATGCGCTTGAAGATTAGAAAGATTAGAAAATATGCCATCGATAGTGAGGCTTGGTATCATTATGCTGTTGGATCAATTGTTACCTTAGTTGCGATCTTGATCACATTTGTTGTTGCATTTAAATGCTTTAGCTAGAGAGTTATTTGTATGTTGTTTTATGAGAATATGTGTTGTATGAACTTTATGTATGAACTTGTATTAATTTGGTCTTTTCGGTGCTGTGTAATGAAGATGATCCGGCAATGGATGTATGATGACCGATGTTCTCCCCAGTTTGTTAATGGCGTGCGTACTTTTCTGCTTGCGGCTGAGGCAAACAAGCAGGCGGATAGTTTTATGCCTTGTCCATGTGCTGGCTGTAAGAATGATCGGAATTACTCTAAGTCAAGAACCATTCACGTCCACCTGTTTGAGTCCGGTTTCATGCCCCACTATAATGTTTGGACCAAGCATGGAGAAAGAGGGGTTATGATGGAAGACAATGAACAAGAAGAGGACGACGACGACAGCTATCCTGGCCATGGGTTCCCTGAATATGATGGTACAACAATGGGAGAAGAAGCTGAGCCGGCAATGCGGGAAGAAGCTGAAGAAGAGGCATCAGATGAGCCCGCTGATGATCTAGGTCGGGCCATTGCCGATGCAAAGAGAAACTGCGCAAGTGAAAAGGAGAAGAAGAAGTTGCAGCGCATATTAGAGGATCACAAGAAATTGTTGTACCCGAATTGCGAAGCTGACAAGAAAAAGCTGGGCACCACACTGGAATTGCTGCAATGAAAGGCAGAGAATGGTGTATCTGACAAAGGGATTTGGAAAGTTGCTGATAATGTTAAAGAAGATGCTTCCAAAGGACAACGAATTGCCCGATAGTACGTATGAAGCAAAGAAGGCTGTCTTCCCTCTAGGATTAGAGGTGCAGAAGATACATGCATGCCCTAATGACTGCATCCTCTACCGCGGTGAGTACGAGGATTTGAATGCGTGCCCGGTATGCGGTGCATTGCACTATAAGATCAGCCGTGATGACCCTGGTGATGTCGAGGGCGAGCGCCCCAGGAAGAAGATTCCTGCCAAGATGATGTGGTATACTCCTATAATACCACGGTTGAAACATTTGTTCCTAAACAAAGAGCATGCCAAGTTGATCCGATGGCACAGAGAAGACCGTAAGAAAGACGGGAAGTTGAGAGTACCCGCTGACGGGTCACAGTGGAGAAAAATCGAGAGAAAGTACTGGGAGGACTTTGCAGGTGACGCAAGGAACGTATGGTTTGGTCTAAGCGCATATGGCATTAATCCTTTTGGGGAGCAAAGCAGCAATCATAGCACCTGGCCTGTGACTCTATGTATGTATAACCTTCCTCCTTGGTTATGCATGAAGCGGAAGTTCATTATGATGCCAGTGCTCATCCAAGGCCCTAAGCAACCCGGCAACGACATTGATGTGTACCTAAGGCCATTAGTTGAAGAACTCTTACAGCTGTGGAATGGAAAAGGTGTACGTGCGTGGGATGAGCACAAACAGGAGGAATTTGACCTACATGCGTTGCTGTTTGTGACCATCAATGATTGGCCTGCTCTCAGTAACCTTTCAGGACAGACAAACAAGGGATACCGCGCATGCACGCACTGTTTAGATGACACCGAAAGTATGTATTTGGTCAAATGTAGGAAGAATGTGTACCTGGGGCATCGTCGATTTCTTCCGAGCAGGCATCCCGTAAGAAAGAAAGGCAAGCATTTCAAAGGTGACGCAGATCACCGGACGAAGCCTCGCCACCGTACTGGTGATGATGTACATGATATGGTCAAGGATTTGAAGGTAATCTTTGGAAAGGGTCCTGGCGGACAACCTGTTCCAAATGACGCTGACGGACGCGCACCCATGTGGAAGAAGAAATCTATATTTTGGGACCTACCCTATTGGAAAGACCTAGAGGTCCGCTCTGCAATCGACGTGATGCACGTGACGAAGAATCTTTGCGTGACCTTGCTTGGCTTCTTGGGCGTGTATGGGAAGACAAAAGATACACCGGAGGCACGGGAGGACCAGCAACGTATACACGGAAAAGACGGCATACATCAGGGTCATGCCAGCTACGCTCTTACCAAAGAAGAGAAGGAAATCTTCTTTGAATGCCTGCTCAGTATGAAGGTCCCGTCTGGCTTCTCGTCGAATATAAAGGGAATAATAAATATGGCAGAGAAAAAGTTCCAGAACCTAAAGTCTCATGAGTGCCACGTGATTATGACACAACTGCTTCCGGTTGCATTGAGGGGGCTTCTACCGAAAAACGTTCGTTTAGCCATTGTGCAGCTATGTGCATTCCTCAATGCAATCTCTCAGAAGGTAATCGATCCAGAAATCATACCAAGGTTAGAGAATAATTTGGTGCAATGTCTTGTCAGTTTCGAGTTGGTGTTCCCACCATCCTTCTTCAACATCGTGACGCACGTCCTAGTTCACCTATGCGAAGAGATTAACGTTCTGGGTCCTGTATTTCTACACAATATGTTCCCCTTTGAGAGGTTCATGGGAGTCTTAAAGAAATATGTTCATAACCGTGCTAGGCCAGAAGGAAGCATCTCCAAGGGCCATGAAAATGAGGAGGTCATTGAGTTTTGTATTGACTTTATTCCTGACCTTAAGCCGATTGGTGTTCCTGAATCGCGGCATAAGGGCAGACTGGGTGGAAATGGCATGCTAGGACCGGAATAAATAATATGTATGGACGGGCATTCTCTCACTCAAGCACACTACACAGTTCTACAAAATTCCACCTTGGTGGCTCCGTATATGGAGGAACACAAGAATATTCTACGCTCCAAACACCCGGAGCAGGCTGACGACTGGATTACACGTGAACAAACGGGGACTTTCGCCGGTTGGCTGCAGACACGTGCCATGCATGACGCCGCTGTTGAAGATGACCTGTACTTGCTGTCCTCGTTACCATCTTCGAATATAATGACTTTCAAAGGGTACGAGATAAATGGGAATACATTTTACACGATCGCCCAAGATAAGAAGAGCACCAACCAAAACAGTGGTGTCCGCTTTGATGCAGCAACCAAGAGGGGAAAGGACACATATTATGGTTACATAGAGGAGATATGGGAACTTGACTATGGACGTGGTTTGAAGGTCCCTTTGTTTCGGTGCAAATGGGTCAATATGACACGAGGCGGGGTAACGGAAGACCCGCAGTACGGAATGACAACAGTGGATCTCAACAATCTTGCGTACGCAGACGAACCATTCGTCCTAGCCAATGATGTGGCGCAGGTTTTCTATGTGAAGGACATGTCTACCAAGCCGAGAAAAAGAAAAGATAAGGAAGCGAATACATCATACGATGAGCCAAAGCGCCACATAGTTCTTTCAGGGAAAAGAAACATCGTGGGTGTGACGACCCCGGCTTAATCGTGCACTAATCATACACGCAAATGCGCACGATCAAGCCTAAGGACTCACTTGAAGATATCACAACACAACTCTAAAACATAAAATAAAGTCATACAAGCTTAATATTACAAGCCAGGGCCTCGAGGGCTCGAATACAAGCTCGATGGCATACAAGCGTCAGCGGAAGCATTAGATATCTGAGTACAGATATATTACAGAGAGAGAGATAAGCCTTCACAGAGGCGGGGTAAAAATAAAAACTACGATCGAAAGGCGTAGGCCTCCTGCCCTGGACCCTCCGATCCTACTCCTGGTCGTCGAACGGCTCCTCGTAGTAGTAGTACTCGCCAGGCGGATAGTAGTACTGGTCGTCGGCTGGGGCTTCTGGCTCAGGGGCTCCGTCGTCTGGTGGCATCAAATGGAAAATGGGGGAAAAAGAAAATAAAGCAAACGTGAGCACTCATCCGAAGTACTCAGCAAGCAAGGATCTACACTACATATGCATCATTGTCAAAGGAATGGCTGTATATGTGGACTGGGCTGCAGAAATGCCAGAGTAGAGGGGAAAAGCCTAGTCGTATCGAAGACTAGCATCTTCAACAATCTTCGACAGTCTTGCAGCATCAGGAGAGAGCAGATGAACATAATGTAAAGTAGTAGTAGTAATATCATCAACCTCGACCTGAGATCCTTTCTCGACTCCCTGCGAGAAAGCAATCCCAGAGCCGTACTATCCAATTCTCATCACATGTTCTAGTTGTACCGATCGGGATACAACTCTGAGTGTCCGTTACCGTAGGACAGGCTATCGATAGTAGTTTCTTCCCTGCAGGGGTGCACCAACTTACCCACCACGCTCGCTTAACTCCGGCCGGACACACTTTTCTGGGTCATGCCCGGCCTCGGCTAAGCAACACGCCGCAACCCGACCTAGGCTTATAAGAGAGGTCAGCACGCCGGACTAAACCTATGCCCCCAGGGGTCTTGGGCCATCGCCCCGGGAACTCCTGCACGTTACGGGGCCACCGAGAGCAGACCTAGCAACCCCTTATACAAGCGCGGTTGCGTTACCAGTCCAACTCGGCGTGCGCCGCTCCTTACTGACGTCAAACAAGCTTTGGCTGATGTGTACGACGCAGAACGCCCATACTATGCCCACGTGATGGTTAGTGCTATCGGGCCAGAGGCCCCTCGGATCAAATATCCAAACCGTAGTGGATTAGGAGCGCGCGGAAACGAGCAGAGACTCACGATCGATGTGACCCCGTCGCCCTGTCTCGAGGACTTGCGGCAAGGGCTAGGAATGCCCGGCCACGCCTCGTAGTTATCTCGCGGGCACCATCCAGGTCAACCCGACTCCACATCACTTCGCGTTAAGCTCGCGCGGGTACCCCTCAGGGCCGACCCGTCTTTAGTATCATAGTTTAGTGCAAGTCATAATATCCAAGGTAACTGTGTGTCTGACACCGAAGGGAACCCTGAGGAATCACCCTCGATGGAATTCCCGCTCGATGTTATCATCAAGGTGAACGAAGGAGGAATCACCCTCGAGGTCCACCTTGAGGAGTTGCGCGACGACGTCGTGATCGGGGGTGGTGTAGAAGGAATCACCCTCGCTTACCACGACCGAGTAACTAACCTACAAGGTTAACATCAGAAGTGCTGACGAGGTATCACCCTCGGCACTCGATGATAACCCAGCAGTGTCGGCAACTAAGGGGAAGTGATGTGCGGTGCCATGGTCTAGTCTTCAATCCCGATGATCGGGTCTTCTGATGTCCAGCAGGGCAGTCGGGATCAAGTGGGGGTCTCGGTCGTGTCTCTACCCACCTTATACTAAGCAGTCTAGGATAACCAGTAAGGTAACAAAGCAGGGTACAATAATCAGGCTATGCAGCAGATATAGGAAAACAGTAGCAGTAGCAGTTATAATGCAAGCATAAGAGAGAAGAGAGTAGGCGATATAGGCATGCTCAAAATGGGGGTGCTTGCCTGTTTGCTCGGGGGCAAGGGCAAGGTCTTCAGTAGTATCGTCGGGGACGTAGTCGTACTCCTGTGCGGCGTCTGCCTCGGGAGCTACGTCAACGTCGGGGTCTACCGAGAGAGAAGAGGGGGAAGAAACAGGTAAACATAATGCAAACAAATGCAACACGGTGCGTGTGATGCTATGATGCAGTGTAGGGTTGCCTAAATATGCATCTAAGTCATTTTAGTTATTTTTAGAATTATTCTGGGATTTAATATCCGACGTGTGTGCACTATTCATCTATCGGATTCGGGTCCGGAGTTACGAGTTCTTCTACGTAGGAGGTTCCGATGGAGAAACAGACGGCACGATCAGACTCGTCTCGTCGTTCTGAGCAACTTTCATGTTTTAACTTTTTCGATCCGAGCTACGGTTTAAAAGTTATTAATTTTTAAAGATTATTTGAATTTCTGGAATTATTTTATTTATCAGAACAGGAAATATGACGTCAGCATGATGTCATGCTGACATCAGCAAGTCAGCAGCCGGCTGTACCGATCAAACCTGACATGTGGGTCCAGTGGGACCCACATGTCAGCCTCTGTTTCTTTATCCAGTGAATTAGTTTAATTACCAGGATTAATTAGGGGGTGGACCCCACATGTCAGTGAGACATTAGGTTAATTAGTTTATTTTTATTTCTAAAATGTTTTAATTAATTAATCAGGGAGGTGGGGCCCGCCTGTCAGCGGCTGGGCCGGTCCAGTCAGCACTGCTGACTGGTCAACTGGCCGGCCGAGCCCCTGGGGCCCACGGGTCAGTGACCCTGGAGGTGGCCCCGGACCGGCCACGTCGGCGCCCGGCGCCGGAATTGCGCCGGCGACCAGAAACGCGGCGGCGCGTCGCCGGAGCTCGCCGGAATCACGCTACAGAGCTCGTTTCGGGGCGCGCTTGGGCGCGTTCGATAGCTGGCGTCCTCGCGCATCTAGCTGAGGCACTCGCCGGACCAGAAGATGACCGGAGCTGGGCCGGCGACGAGATTTGGCGGCGGTGGCATTCGGGAGATCGAGGGAACAGCGTTAGGAGGCACGGGAGGGCTCGGGCTTGAGCTCACCGGGCTCCTGGGAGCATCAGGAGCTCAGTGCCGTGCTCAGATAAGCACGACAGTGGCTATGGCCACGGCGGCGACACGAACGGCGGCGAACAAAGCTCGGCCTCGACGTCGGCTAGCTACGGCGTGCGGAGAAGTAAATGGAGAAGAGTGTGAGGTGGAGGAGCTCACCGCCCGGCTCAAGAAAGGCCCCTGACAGATTTGTAGCAGCAGTGGTCGCCGGAGACGAAGGAATCGGCGGCGACCCGAGGTGGAAGACGACTCGCGCGCGGGCGATGCGGGGCTCCTTCACTCCGTCTGGTTGTTCCCGAGGATGCAGACGTCCGCGGCGATCCGTCCTAGCACCTCCAGACGACGCGGGAAGGCTGGTGGCCACGGCGGTGCCAAGACGCGGCGACGGCGGCGTCCTGTGCTTGGATCTGGAGGAAGGGGAAGAGACAGAGCGGCGAGGGAGAGAGATGGGGAATGCCAGGGGAAGCCAGGGGGGTTGAGTGGCTCCGGCCTTATCTCCTCCTCCTCCCTGTAGCGTCGGTGGCGCCGCGGTGTCGCCGGCCGACTGGCGCGCGCGCGCGCGGCCACGGCGGGGACGACACGGGGAGGAGGGAGACGGCATGGGCCGCTGTTGGTCTGGGCCTGCACACTGTGCACTTAGGCCCAGCCAACAATGGCTTTCTCCTTTTTTTTCTTTTTTTTTTCTATTTCTCCTTTTCTTTTAACCTCTCCTGTTTTGATTTAGTTAGGAACTTTTAGCATTTGTGTAAAATATGGGACTAGGCTCAGATAATGCTATGCAATATTGTCCTTCACCAAAAAGTGAGTTGGACGAATTTTGAAACTCTTTTGGATTAGAAATGAATTTAATGGATTTAAATAGTGCTGTTTGGGTGCTGTTTCATGTTGTTTGACTCATCAATCATATTCCAAAAATGTTGGTTATGATTTTGCCATGACCACTGGATTATTTGATAATTAATGGACATTTTTCCAGCAGAGTTGGATCAACTTCAACTTACACTTTGAAATTTAAATTGATTTTCAGATTTGCATTTGAATTGAATTATTAACACATATGACTTGGCACTGCAAATGATGATGACATGGCATTATTAACAGCTGATCACTGTGGTCATTACAAGGGGGTGTTACAGTGGGAGTGGATGACAAGACAGACATGTCAGAAGATTATGAAAAGTTTCATGAAATTGCTCCCTTCACAGTGAAGATTGACCCAAGCATCATGTTAAATGATGAAGATTGTCCATGGTTACGGCGCAAAGGGACACACGCGAAGAAAAAGTTTTATACCCCAAGACCCCACTCTGGGATGTGACCGGCTTTACCGTCATCACTTTCTTCTCTAGTGAGTTTCCGGACTTATATATCTGGAAAGTCCCACTTTGGACAAACCATAGGGAATCTTTGTAATAGTTAGGGTGCTTATGTGTTTTGGCATTTGAAACGTGTACTTTTGTGCTTCGGACAAACGTGTACCTTTCTGACTTCATTTGTTATTTTTCAGCTCATTTACTGATTTTTTTTAGCTAAATGACCCTGAAATTGAAAAGCACTGCAAAATGAACTCTGAAAAGGTCGAAAGTTGTCATGGTATCACCATTTCCCCCACATAGCATGTGCAAAAAAGTTGAGAGGGTTACGGCAAAAACTAGATGCACTTCGTGTACAAAATGGACAATCTCTTTCGAAGTATCAGGGTTTCGGACGAAAACTCATCTGTTACAAAGGCATTTCATTTTTTTAACTTATTACAACTCCAGACTTTTTTTGCGTTCAGTATGCACCATTGAAAGCAACATCATCAACTTTCAACCATTTCTGACTTCATTTGCCATTTTTCATGCATTTACTGATTTGTTTGAGCTAAATCACCCTGAAATTGAAAATCACTACAAATGAACTCTGAAAAGGTTGAAAGTTGGCATGGTATCATCATTTCACCCACATAGCATGTGCCAAAAAGTTGAGAGGGTTACGACAAAAACTTGATGCACTTCGTGTACAAAATGGACAATCTCTTTCGAAGTATCAGGGTTTCGGACGAAAACTCATTTGTTACAAAGGCATTTCATTTTCTTAAACTTATTACAACTCCAGACTTTTTGTGCGTTCAGTATGCACCATTGAAAGCCACGTCATTAACTTTCAACCCTTTCTAACTTCATTTGTTATTTTTCATGCATTTACTGATATTTTTGAGCTAAATGACCCTGAAATTGAAAAGCACTACAAATGAACTCTGAAAAGGTTGAAAGTTGGCACGGTATCATCATTTCACTCACATAGCATGTGCAAAAAAGTTGAGAGGGCTACGGCAAAAACTGGATGCACTTCGTGTACAAAATGGACAATCTCTTTCGAAGTATCAGGGTTTCGGACGAAAACTCATCTGTTACAAAGGCATTTCATTTTTTAAAAGAACCTAAGTATTACCAAATTGAATATAATGATAAAACACACTAATATTAAACAGCGGAAAAAATAATTACTGAAAAATCTATTTTTAAAGTAAAGTTATTCACAAACTAGTGATTCACACAAAATTCAAATAATTCAAATTTAAACTATCCAAATTTAAAAAATACTGGCACTAACAGAAAGTTATATATATTTTTTACCTAAAGCAAAAAGATTCACAAAGAAACTAAATAAAGCAAAAAACAACTCAGAAATAAAAGAAAATAAATAAAGCAGAAAAGAAAGAAAAAATTAAAAAAAGCCCGCCTCCTGGGCCACAACGGCCTGCATACGACTAGAAACCCAACATGTAGTTGGGCCAGGATGCAGGCCCGCAAGGCCCAGTAGGCCCACAGGGCAGCGCAGCACAGGTAGGCCCAGAAGGCCTGCTTTAGAGAGGAGCTCGAAGGAGCAGCCGCGGCTGGGTTTATAAACCAGTGCGGCTGCCCTTCGCTCGGCGAGGTGGGACTAAACTTTGTGCACCGCACCTGTGCCAGCACACCCCCTTTAGTACCGGTTGGTGGCTCCAACCGGTACTAAAGGGGGGTCTTTAGTATCGGTTGGTGCCACCACCCGGTACTAAAGGTGGTCGCTTTCCGCCGCTTGGCCTGGCCAAAACAGACCTTTAGTACCGGTTGGTGGCTCCAACTGGTACTAAAGGTCCATCCTATATAAGCAGCACTTCAAAAAAATTCAGTTTTCTTCTCTTCTTCCTCTGCTTCAACCACTGCCCCGTCGCCGCGCCCGTCCCCGTCACCGCCCCATCGCCGCGCCCGTCCCCGTCACCATCCCGGCCTATCGCCGCCCCCGTCGCCGTCGCCGTCCCCATCGCCGCGCCCGTCCTCGTCGCCGCCCCGTCGCCGCGCCCGTCCCCGTCGCGCGCCGCCCCAGCCCGTCGCCGCCCTCGTCGCCTCGCCTCGCCGGTCGTCGCCCCGCTGTAAGACCCGGCCCCCTGCCGCACGCCCTCACACACACACAACACACACACACACACACATTTTCTTAATTATTTTTCTGTTTTTCTGTTTTTTAGTTTTTTATACTTTTAGTTATAGAAATGTTAGATGAATTAGATATATATATAAATATATATATAAATATATATATATATATATAAATGTTAGATTAATTTCAAATGTTAGATGAATTAGATATATTAATGTCAAATGTTAGATGAATTAGACACATTAATGTCAAATGTTAGATGAATTAGATAGAAATGTTAGATGAATTAGATAGAAATGTTAGATGAATTAGTTTTTTATACTTTTAGTTACAGATGAATTAGATATATTAATGTTAGATGAATTAATTTTTTATACTTTTGTCAAATGTTAGATGAATTAGCTAGATATATTAATGTTAGATCAATTAGCTAGCTAGCTAGATATCATATGTCAAAGTTTGAATTTTGACATATGCAATATTTGATCATATAGAATTTGTTCTCGACGTAAACGATGCCCAGCCCGCATCCTCGCCGTCGACCCGTTCGCGATGACGTCCTACTTCAGAGGAGCCATGTCCGGGACTGGGCTCCGCCGGGCTGGCACTGGGAGGTGCTACCTTCAGGGGCACGCTGCTTGGTGAGGAACCCGGCCCCGGGTCTCGTCGTCGACCCGGAGCTCCTTTGGTGGCGTTTGCGTGGGCCACTTTCGGTGCGGAGGGAGCCGGCCCCGCCGGAGGTGGTACGTCGCCATGTCAGGGAGGAGGACGAGCACGTCCGTCGCTACATGGCTGCGTTGGACGTCAGGTTCTCCAATACCTGGCAGGTTCTTCGGGGAACTCACCCGAGCTATGATCCTGTGATGGTTCCTTCTCTTTGGGTGTCCACCACCCGCGCCTCAGGAACCGCGAGTGAACTAGATTATTCGATCTATATTAGCTAGCTAGTGATGTATTCGATAATATTCGAGACGATGTATTCGAGATTATATATATTATTCGATAATATTCGAGACGATGTATTCGAGATTATATATATTATTGGATAATAGTCGAGACGATGTATTCGAGATTATATTCGATGATGCATATTATGTACTATGATTCAGTTTTTCCTTATTGATTGCATGCATGCATTGTAATTTGAATACTAAACTATTTTATATTTCTTCTGGATTAGTTAAATAAAAGCTATGCACAATACCAGCAGAGAAGGAGAGGAGGCCCTGTTGAACACCATACGCCCATCCCCTCGCCTAGATGAGTTTGAAGAAGATGACGGCTCGCAGTATCTGAACCCTACCGGTGAGGGTATGATATTTGATGAAGAAGAACGAATAGATGAAGTCCAGAACTATGATTATGATGACGAAGAAAATGTTGATCTTGAAATAACAAAGACCGGCGAGGTATATTTATATAAGCAGGCATCTCGTGATCATCACATGTTTTAAATGATTTGTATATATATTAACGAATCGATCTTTCTTCTTTCAGCCCTCCGGATCGAGCAAATCTTCTACAGGCAGCAGGACAGTGCGAGGCCCGGCCTAAAAATTGAAGGATGGCGTAAAGTACAACATCGATGCCATCAAACCTAATGGCGAACCAAGCGAGCCTAAGAAGAATGCGGGCAAGTTCGTTCGTCAGTGCGGAGTTCTTGTGAAGGACCAAATCCCGATCTCCATTCAAGAATGGAAAAAGCCAGCACAGGAACGTCCAGATCTTACTTTTGTTGACCAAAGAGCAAAAGATCTGCTTTGGGAATCTCTCATGTCACATTTCACCCTACCAGATCATTTCACAGATGCAAATGTGCAGAAAGTCAAGGACGCTGCTCTTAGGAAGATGGCGGTTGCATTCAACAACCACACGAAAAGTATATGGGCCAAGTACGTCGAAGGAGGAAAGAAGACTCCAGAATTCACGGGAACACTGGAGAAGCAAAGAGATCACTGGCCCGCTTTCGTGAAATTCAAGGAATCGGAATTAGCTAAGGAACGGTCGAGAATAAACAAGCTCAATGCCGCGAAAAAGGAGCATTACCATAGGCTGGGGCCAGGTGGCTACGCGGTGGCCCGGCCTAAGTGGGATAAGGCTGAGCAACAGATGGTGGATGCAGGGGTCATTCCAGTTACATTGAGCTGGCCCCCCAGGTGCAGAACTTGGTTCTATGCGCATGGGGGGACGTTGGACCCAAAGACAGGCCAGGTTTTGTAGAAGGCAAGTCTTAAAGGAGCCGACCTCAAAATACTTGTTGCAATAGAAGAGGCTCGAACGGGGGTGTTCACGCCCAACAGAGAGAACGACGAGCTTACGCGCGCCCTGGGAAATCCTGAACACCCGGGAAGAACACGAGGCAAAGGCGTTGTTCCATGGTATGAGGGGTTTCAGGACTGGAACGCCGACTACAGAAGCCGTGCGAGAAAGAAGATGGAGGAGGAGAAGAAGAGGAAGCTGGAGCAGGAGCAGAGGAAGCAGGAAGCAGAACGCCTTCAAGGCCTAGAATCAGCGCACGCAGAGTTGGCACTCCAATTCCAGCGGCAGCAGCAGCAGATCGACTCACTTAGCCAGGAAAGGGGGTCTCAGCAGTGGCAACAGCTAGCGGATCCAGCATTGGATAGCACCGTCCCATCCATGCCGAGAAGCAGCGTGGGTTCCGCCCTGGGCGAGGCACTGCTGGATAGATACCCTGTGGATGACATCATGAAAAACACTAATTGTGAGCTACACTTCAAAATGAAGAACATATCCATGAAGGTGGCGGACGCCGTTGCTTATACAAATCCCCCTGAAGCAACCTTCCATTGCAACCCGATTCCAGTTGGCTATGCTCGTGTCGTGGTTGATGAAGTGGTGGCACAATATTCCGGGCTAGAGCTTGACATTCCTGGAGTTGACGACGAGCACACACTGGGAGAGGCCATACATCGTATCATTCTATGGAGAAAGGATTGCATCATCTTTTCAAGGCCACCGACACCGCATCAGCCGACTACTCCTCCAAGTCCGTCACCGCGTCAACAGGCTCCCGCTCCTCCAAGTCATCAGGCACAACCTCAGCAGAGTCCTGCTCCTTCAAGTCTGCCAACGCGTCAGGCCACTCCTCCTCCTCCAAGTCCGGCACCGTGTCAGCCCACTCCTCCTCCTCCAAGTCCGGCAACGCGTCAGCCCACTCCTCCTCCTCCAAGTCAGGCACCGCGTCAGACGTCTCCGCCGCCTCAGCGGGCTACGCCGCCTATGCAACAGCGGAAGAGAGCCGCCGCAGCTATGGTGGCTAGCGGTACAAGTACAGGTACAGGAGGCAAGAGATTCCAATTTGATCCAAGCCTCACGCCTCTTCCGAAGAGGCCTTACGACCTAACTGTGGAGGAAAATGAAGCAGAAGTGCAAGCCCAACTGAGGGCCCATTTTGGACCGAAACCACCACCGCCGCCAAAGGAGATAGTACCTGAGCATGTCATTGATCACTTTATTTGTATGGCTGAACCACCAGCTCCCAAGCCTATTGACTCAGACTATGAGCGCCAAATCAGGAAGGCATATCAAGCACAAAAAAAGAAGGAGTCGAGCTCGAGCTCCAGCCAAGCAGCTGCCAAAAAAAGTGGGAAAACTGGTCCCCAGCTGGGAGAACAGGAGGTGCAATCGACCCCCCCGCTCATTGTACCAACACATGTGAGTACTGGCGCCGATCAGCTAGTAATAACCGGCGATCATAGAAGGCAGGCTGAAGAGATCGGATGCACTATAGAACAACTCCTAGGCATCGAGCCCATGGAAAAGTTTACAGAGCAGCAACTAAAACGGAAATATGCCCGCGGCGAACCACTGGTCAAGCCTGAGGAGGTGAAGAAGCTCTCAACGAGAATGTATGAATTGCATGAATGGTACATGAAAATTGCCAAGACTACCAATCGAGAGTCCCTCATGGTGAGAGTCAAGCCATAGCATTACTACAATGCGAATGCTCTGTATGTTGAGTTTACAGAACTGTTACAGTTATTCAATCAAGACACACTCGACAAATCTATCGTCAGTTGCTATTGTCTGTAAGTGATTTCTTTATGTAATTTAAGTCTCAAGCTAGCTGTAGTGCTCGTTGATCATTGCCTGTAATTATCCTCACTATATTCTTTTCTGTGGTCTTATGCAGAATGAAAATCTATGAAATGAAAAAACCTGGACGCTATATGGCATTGGGTTCATTGACCCGAATACCATTAATCAAGAGACATGGTCACAAGAATGGTCGAAAAAAGACACAGAGAAAACCTTGCTAGAGTTCTTGAAGCGCCTAAATACCAATCGAGATATACTACTTCCTTACAACTTCGAGTGAGTCACACTGTCTTATACTACAAATTCTGTTTTTGCTTACTAGCTAGATGTTAATAAGTGTATAGGGTTTAGGGTAGTTGATGAGTGTTATGCACATGCCCGCTTAATTTATACATGCAAACGTGTGCGCATGCAGTTTTCACTGGATCTTGTTAAGCATTCAATTTGAAGATGGAAAAGTTGAAGTACTGGACTCACTACTTAAACCAGATACTGAGTACTCAATCGTGAAGGGGATGGTCGACAGGTAATTTCAATCATTATCGAACTATATTTCGGCCTCTTTAGTTCGTCATTTCCTGATATCAACTAATTAATAACTCCTTTATTCATTTTCTTTGCTGGCGGGCAGGGCTTGGGAAAAGTTCATCAAACAGGTTCCAGGTCAATAGAAACAAAAGCTGAAATGGTATCGACCCAAGGTAATTAATTAAGTAGTACTAGCTAGCTACTCTCTCTTTAATTCTAGTTTCAATACCATTAATTATCATACTTGATTAATTATTATCAGATTGAATTCTATTCTCGTAAAGGCTCTGAAGTAGGCGCCGGGGACTGATTTATGTGCTTACTACGTTTGCGAGAACATTCGCATGATGGCGTCCGAAAGGAGCTTATCTAATAGACAGCTATGGGTACGTTTACCAGAACACTATTCACAATTTTTACATCATTATCTAATATATATACACACAACTAATACATGCATATTGATTTGCTTCTTTAAAGTTCTCAGAGATGCGGGATAAGCTCCTACCAACGGATTGCGTACGAGCAATTCAAGAGGAAATAGTGGGATTTTTACTCGACCAGGTCATAGATCCCAAAGGAGAATTTCATTACCCGCTACCGCAGTAATGCCTCCATATATGTAGGAGAAATTGTATATACCAAATTGTATATATACATATGTATGTGTGAATGGTGGTGCGAGACATCGGTTCTACGAGAAATTCTATTTATATATATGCATAACGTGTACAATATGTAGTATCGTAAAATACCAGCAAATGAAAAAGAATTAAATGGAAAACACAAAATTAAAGGAAAAATAAATCATAAACCCAAAACCCCCTAAACCTTTTAGTACCGGTTAGTGTTACCAACCGATACTAAAGGTCTCCCAGCCCCCGGCGCGGGCTCGTGCCATGTGGTGGCCCTTTAGTGCCGGTTCGTGTTGAACCAGGACTAAATGGGGGACCTTTAGTGAACCGGCACTAAAGGGCCTCATGAACCGGTGCTAAATCCCAATTATGCACTAATGATATAGGGCGCTCGGCTGTAGATGCTCTAACATAAACCTAAGTGATCCTTGGAATATATCATGTTCATAATTAGGTTGGTAAATCTCCTGATCATTTCGAATAAGTGCAGTAGTTAGATTTAATACAATAATTTCAATAACAATTTTTTTGTCGATAAATCGCGTGTGGACATGCAGCACGCGAGGTCGTTATCATCACCACTCCTTTCCACGTATTCGTGCTACTCCAATACATCGATGCCGCATAACTTTTTCTGGCCAGCATACACTAATTGGTATAGTTCTCGTATTGCCTCTGCCCCCCAATAAATGGCTGACATGGCAGGTTCACGCCTTGAAATGATGGGCGCGTTGATTAGAATTGATTACACGACAGTGAGACGTAGCTCCATGGCACGAGAGAGCTATTTGCACCAAGCTGCCAACCAAACTAATAATAGATCATGATGCATTGGCTTAACTAAACAAACATGTTCATATATAATCAGGTGGTGGACATTGCAAGCTACTGTTTTGTACTAGGATCTCAACCAGCCTAGGAAAGGTCTCTCCAGAGTAGTGAATATTTACGAACATCTAACCTTTCGCCGTCGCTGGAGGTTGATGCCATGGCCAGCCTTTTCTGGCAACACCAGGTTGAAGACGTGGGTATAGTGTTTTTGTTTCTTCTTCTGTGGGTACAGTGTATTAGGAGCAGACTGCTAAGTGTTAAGTACATTGGAAGCTTGCACACTGGCCATAATCACACCAGCTCTCTCCACCCAGCATAGTTCAATTTGGAGTATTTTAGTTTCATCACATGTTTCAGACTACTGATTTACAACTAAAATCCTTACATGTACGAATTTCTTACCCAAAAATAATCAGTTGAACATCATTCTTCATACTAGTTAACTCGAATCATGAAAAAAGTCAGTGTGCCACTAAATAAAAAAAATCCGGCAAAAATTTAATGGAAAGTAAAAATATGTGTACATGACCTATAGAGAATATTGATACCTCACCGATATGAGTGAATGAGTTTTTATTTCACTGCTTTGGTTGATTGCAAATCTGCTCTATCTATTACAATAGTATTGTATTAGTCGACAAATTAGGGCTAATCGTATGAAAGGTCTATTTAATCAATGCGCCAGTTATTAGCTATGTACCAATAATTAAGGCTAATACAGTATACCATTCAGTTTGTCTTGGAACGGTCATTATGAATAAAGCTTGTCGTGTCAGCATTTCATTTATTCATCTGCCTATTGATGAGTGACATATAAATGGAGGCCTGCCACCTAATCACAAGTGCCATAAAATGGGTGGTGTGCACGCATTGATACAAGTCTGCAACGCAATGAACACACTGCACGCATTTGTTAGCTATGATGAGCCAGGCACCATGAGACTTAGTATTCACATTTGTATTCACTGCCGTATAGCCCATGTCTGTCACGTATTGGAAATAACGCTATATTAAATACAGATCTCAAAGCACAAACATACGGATTGGATATGCTCCTCACGTGGAACCATGTCCCAAAAATCTGCTTCCTTTTTTTGTGGGGAAATTTGAACAACAAATTGATAGACTATGAATGAAGCTAGTAAGATCGTAAACAATAGGGTCGTGAACACTGCACAAAAAAATTGAACACCGTTCTTTGCTGTATTCATGGCGATAAACATCAATTTGTTGGTACATATAATTAAGTTAACTAGTAGAAGGTACACGTGGTGCCTTATAATTAAACAGTTGGATTTTCGAAATGAGTTGTCAGGCTGCCGCTGTTGTAAAGGCTTGTTGCTACGTTTGCGTTTGAGAGACATGTAAATATTTTTCTTAAGCCATTATGACATGTAAATACTCGTTTGTGGAATATGTAATTCTCCACTAGAGTAGACCGCTATGGTGTAGGCGAGCAACGCGTCCGTAAGACTACCCACAGTGGGAGTAACATAGGTGGTAACATCACATATCTTTAGGCAAAACAGATGATGTGACGAGTAATTAATGAGGAAAGAGAGGCATGCGGTAACATAGCTAGTTACTGTAACATCACACATACCAAGACAAGATGAGTCTACAATCTAATAAATGAAGTGTTGCATGACACCACACATATGTTACTCCCCACTATAGAGGTAGTAACATAGTCTAAATTACTACCCATTGTGACTAGTCTGACAAGTGTAGAAAGATCCAGATTGGCAGCATTTTTGCGCGCACCCGTAAAACGTGAATCCAAGAAACATCAGCCGCTGAATCAATTGAGTTCGGTATTCAGAAAGTTCCTGTGTAGGTTAAGCTACATTGAGATTCACCATGTGTAAACACGGTGGACGGGTAGTCCATGTTCAAAAACTGATGTACTATAGAAGTGGGGAGATGCCAGGTGATACAAGCACTCAAATACTCCTGTGATACCATTTTCAAAAATTCAAATCTAGATGTATCAAAAAAATCCAAAAAAAATCATGAATGTTCACAACATATGCGTCTGCAACCTGTAAAAAATCCAGATCAAAATTCGAAATACACATTGAGAAACAAAAAGGACAAATCCAAGTGTGAATAGTGTCATTTTACACTATTCATGCTTTTTGTCTTTATTGACATTATTCATATTGAATTTGTCTTCTTTGTTTCTCTTTGTAGATTTTGAATTTCGGTCTGAATTTTTTAGGGGTTGTAGACACATATGTTGTGAACATTTGTAAAAAAAAAAAATCAATTTTTTAACACATCTATATTTGAATTTTTTTTAAACTGGTATCATGGGAGTGCTTGTATCACTTGAAATTTTCAATTATAGTCAAATAGAGATCCACACAAGATGACTGCTCGAATTTATGATAAACTCAGGCAGGATAAAGAAATATATGCCCAAAATGGGTGCAAATGAAGATGACAATGACAAATCTAGTCTTGTGAATGAACTAATGAAATCAACTGTAACACAATCCAAGGCCAGCAAGCAATTCAGCGCCCAAAAAATTTCATGCGTGCATGTAGCAAAATACTGGTTTAGTAAACATGTCTAACTGCTTGCTTATATTGTTGCTGAGCGGATATCAATTGGTGTACCTAAACCAATCTTGCCAATATATTAAGCAGTGAATAAATTTTCATTGAAACATGCAGAAACACACATCTCTTGAATCTTCATGAGATGGCAGACTGGAACTTTTTGATGTGCCAAAATGATAATACATATACATATATGTGCAACAAACATCGTAGGATATTATGAATTAATGATCTCTCGAGCTAGAATTTCTAGTTGTGTTGGACCTTGCCTGCGGTGGGGTTGTGTGTGTGTTGTTCGGATGGTACCATGTTGACTTTGTGCTCGGTGGTTGCTTTATTTATAAAGCGGGGCGAAAGCCTTTTTCGGTAATTTCTAGTTGTGCACACACAATAATTACATGCTACGTACAACTAATTTTGCAATCCGACTTGAAACTGGGTTCTACACAGAATTTATCTAATCCACGAACAGGGATCAACATATAGGGGAGGAGAAGAACATATATAGGTGTATGTGCAGATGCTATAAGGCGAAGGCACCTAGGGCAGGAGAGTGCTCGTCCTGTGCCACGCATTGCCTCTTGAACAACTCCGGCGGGCCTTGCTCCGCCGCCGCTCGCCCCCTCTTTACTCCGGCGATGTCGACACCGAACAGCCTAACGACGCGGACTTGTTCTTCTTTGGCAGTCTCCACCACCGGCAGCGGCGACGCAGATTTGCCGCCGTCTACGGTCGTGTTCTTCTTGCAGTTGATGAAGAACTGCTTCTCCTGCCCGTACGCGGAGCACGAGAACACGATGGAGTCGCCAGCAGCGAGGCCCTTCTCACGGACGAAGCGACTCCAGCCCTTTGTGAGCACGTAGCTCTGGCTGCTGTTCCAATACGAGTACCGGAACCTCCACACCTTCCCCTCACCGTCCTCAAAGTTGAGCAGTACGCCGTTGCCGGTGGTGGTCGTCGTCTCCGGGGTGCGCTTCATGGGGAAATGCTTCTCGGCGTGTTGTTTCGGCACCACGAGGCGATTGAGCTTGCCGACATCGCTTGGGGTCACGGCCTTCTCGAAGAGGGGCTCCCGCGCCCACGACGGCGTCGGTTGCGCGCGCGCCCCCATGCCGCGGCCGCGTCGCAGACCCTGTCGGAGCTCGTCGGCGTAGGTCTGCTTCCGGAGCATGTCGACGATCTCGGCCTTGGAGTGCGCTGCCAGGAAGGCGAGCTCCGCCTCCGCGGCCGTGCACGGGAAGTTGGTGGCGGCATCTCGGCCGCGGTACCTGAGCGCGGCTACGTCGTAGGCGCGCGCCGCCAAGTCCTGGTCCGGGAACGTGCCGAGCCAGACGCGAGCGTGGCGCTCGTAGATCTGGGCGCCCCACCGCCCGTTGGGCTGCGGTACCACGCCCTTGAACCGCGACGACGCCGACTGTGCCGATGTCGACCGCGAGGTCACGGACTCGTCGGCGATGGCGACTGCCAGGCTCAGAGCCATCGGCGATCTCCCGGCGGCGCCTGACTCCGTGATGGCCGTGGACGCGCTGGAAGAGTACTGGGAGGAGTGCTCCACCGTGGAGCTCAGGATTTCCACCCCCATGGCTGGTTGCTTTTCTGTGGTTTCTTGGTGTGTGTTCTTGGAGTTGTGTGTTTATGTGTGTTTACAGGTTAAGATCAATGTTTTAAATAGCGGGTTATGGAAAATAGCGGCGGGCCTCTAAATCAGCTATAGCAGGCTATAACGGACTATTTGTGAAGGTGGCCATTTAGCGGCACCCTGCTAAAAAGGCTATAGCCGGCTATAGCTCCGCTATAGCCGGCTATTTAAAACAATGGTTAAGATGAGTTGCTGTTCTAGGGCTGGACGAAGAAGAAGGTTGTTTTTCTTTTTCGGGGAAGAAGAAGGTGGTTGCTGTGCGGTGTGTGCACATGTGTTGGTGTATATATATACTACATGTGTAGTACACGATACGTGTGGAAGTGGAGTAATATTTCTGGGCATATTCAGTTTTTGGTTAATTTGATGTGATGGTGGAGATTTTAATTTTTGCACCCTCCCCAAGCTCCATATTTACATGTGGTTTTCTGGTGTGTAGCAAATGCATGGGAGCTAGATATTATTTTACTTTAGCAACTTGGATGTTGATGTATTGGTTTATGGTAAAATGTACTTGATGCATGTAGTACAATATGGTGGCTATCCATAACCCACATGAATGAGTAAAATTGGCTTTGTGTAAAAGAATGTCACATTGTCTAGAAGATATGCATGATAATTTTAACATACCAGTACGTACCAAAAGTATATTTCATTAGTGTGAGTCAGCTTTTCACGTGTACATTTTATGTTTGGACAATTAAGATAAGAACAGAAATTCGATTATCTGGTCAACCCATTCAGCTCTTGTTAATTTGGATTTTCCAATGTTGGACATGATCCTCTCGGTTGGCTTGGGATTATGTATATACTAGTACATAAGGATTAACTGAGCCTAATCCAACTCTGAAAAATATTGGTGGTTGCAAAGGGAGTGCGAATCTTGGTGGGAGGAGTGAATAGCAGAAAACATCGACATTGAAGGGTAGGTTTGCGGTAACCACAAGTCTACGGAATTGTGCTCAAAACCACTAATTTTTTCTCTAATTTTTTGCAAAAAACACTAGTAGGCGGCTTTGGTCGTTTTGATGACGATTATGATAGATGGGTCCCGCTTTTGCCCACGTGGCCTAACGGTTCACAGGCAACTCCGTTAGACAGAGGATTTACACCGACACCCTTTTTGGAAAAATTAAAAAGCAATCAAGCCCCTGTCCTCCTCGTCTCTCCTCTCCGGAGGGGGAGGCGGACGTACCATGGGCACCGGCGGGCCGGTGCTCTCAGGCGCCGCCGCCGCCGCCGCTTGGGGTCCAGCTCCACAACACCTCCTCATCCTCCCGTCTCCTTCCTCCCTCTTTCCACAGCCGGCAAGAGCCTGCGGCCGCCCACCTCGCCCTGCAACCTCCCTGTCGACTCGCCATGTGTTGCACAGGTGCGAGCAGCCGCGGCAGCCGCCGCGCAAGGGCGTGGACAGGGAGGTGCACAGGCGCGCACTCGAGCAACAGGAGGTGCACGGGCGCAAGCAACGGCAACGGTCGCCGCGCACGGGTGCGAGTAGGAAGGAAGCCGGGCGCGGACCGGAGCAAGCCACGGCGGCGGAGTTCCTACACCCCCCTCGTATTCCCGCCTTGGCCCCCGACCTGCCCAGCTCGAGACCGATCCACTGGAGCTCCTGCACTCCCTGTCGGCGCTCAGATCCGGTGGATCCTGTCCCTTCAGCGTCTCGTCGCCATCCGCCGGAGTTCGA
The DNA here is from genome assembly GCA_011799875.1 of Thinopyrum elongatum. NCBI lineage: Eukaryota > Viridiplantae > Streptophyta > Magnoliopsida > Poales > Poaceae > Thinopyrum > Thinopyrum elongatum. Next base: position 45,352,039 of record CM022299.1, on the reverse strand, counting down.
AGCAGCCACCGCCGCGAGAACCGCCACGTCATGGGTGCCGGGCGTCGCGGCAGTTCGTGGGAGTTATCCGGCGGTGCACGGTGGGAGTGGGGCGGCGGGAGGTGGTTGAGGCCGGGGGAGAGGAAGGTGCGGTCGTGGGGGAGGTCGGCTTGAGCTGCGGCGAGTGCGCCGGCCGTCGGCGCTGGCCACGAGCACGCTGCCACCTGATGAGGAGACAGGCGACGGGGTGGGGGTGGGCCTAATTGCTTTTTTCAATTTTGAATAAGGGTGTCTTTATGAAATTACAGGGATTGTTTTGTAAATCTGTAAAAATCTCCAGTCTAACACCATCAAATGTCAACAGTTACGTCACATCATCATTTATGGGACCCATCTGTCATAATCGTCATCAAAACGACCAAAGCCGCCAACTAGTGTTTTTTGCAAAAAATTAGACAAAAAATTAGTGGTTTTGGGCACAATTCCGTAGAATTGTGGTTCGTGCAAACCTAGCCTTCAATTTCTATGTTTTCTGCAATTCACTCTGGTGGAAGTTTTAATCACAAAACTAAATGAATTGCTGTAAAAGCCAAATCTCTTGTTAACTGAGGGATATTTTTCTGTAATGGGATAGCATGAATTCGGAGTCATGGCACAGTACAATCGAAGTCACTCACATACACGAGCATACACTCATCTCTATTAACGCACACACTCACACCCAAGCCCTATGAGCACCTTCGAGAGACTGTGCTGGCATAGCATCTTGAGATTGACGAAGTCATCATAGACGTTTCGTAGTCGACGGGAACATCTCCTCCCACTGAACAAACATCCCCGGAAAGCCTGAAATAAATCCAGGAAAATGCGAGCACCAATGTCATGTCTAGCACTTGAACTCTGGTGGACTGGGGATATCACTGTCATCCTAACCATTCAATCACAAGTTGGTTCGCACACACCGTCCGTTTGGTACTTATTAAACGGGTGCCACACATGCCTAAACAAAACCAGCAGCCTTACGAATTATTTTATTTGATAGTTGTTCCTTTTCCACACATATGATTTGTCTGCACAATATAATTAGATGCTAAAACGGTCCTTACAACGATACAAACACAAGGAGATATATGCTATCTCATTTGATGTGCACGTGTATGAAGAAAGTCAAGGCCTGTGTCGTCATCGATGAATAGGTATGCATGTAACGTCACCCTTTTTCTTGAGTTTGATTGTCAGCTTCTTATAGGCAACTATTGTTGGCAATTCCACAAGCAAGTGATGGACTAAGTTGCAAAAAATTCTACTCATGGAGCCAAAAATTGTGAATTATTATGCAAATGTTACCAAAAGAAAAGGAAACATATTTAATTTCTCAAAAAGTAAGGGAAGCTTTCTTTTCTTGTGGCCAATAATAGTATTGGATTTGACGACTTAACGAAGTGGAGATAGGTCAACTAACTCAATTAACTAATTATAAGGTGAGTGAGAGGGAAGAAGGTTCTTAGAAAGAGAGACTCAAAGAGATGCACCGAGGATTTTGAACATCCAAAAAGTCTACTAAATTATGTGGTTGTATATGCATGACCAGACGACCTTACGTCTCCGTGCATACAATTTATTAGTCAATTGATATTTTATAAATAACCTATGAAAAAGCACCATCATACATTTTTCTCTATCTTTATCTGAACAAAAACCCAGTGGCTCATGTGAATGAGGTTGTGAGGTGTGCACGGCGACGTTCTTTTCTAGATGTCGGAACAGTAGGTAATGAGCACATCCAATTTTGTTCGGAAAAATATATGTATGGGATTTTCAGAAAACATTGATGGACAAAACCGCCCTTGATTTTTCCATGGGTTGGAGACTGGAATTGCCGGCGGCGTCTAAGAGTTTTGTCCTTGCCCGGCCCGGTGAGCAAGCAAGTGTGTGGGCCTAAATTTGATAGCCGAGCAGCAAGCAAGCTGGTGGTGGGCAAGTGGCCGAGGGGACAGGCCAGAGAGCACACCTAGATCCCAGCCGAGTCCATTGCATGCGCTCCCCCGCAGTAAAGCATCCGGACCCATCATATGCAGTACGTCTCTCCTTTTGTCGTCTCCCGTCGACCGCAGGAAACCCAAAAAAAAAATCCAACAATGGTATGAGAAAAATGGGCCTCGGTATTTCCCCAGATCATGATGGCACGCTGAACGTCGGATGTGGTGGATTCTAACGGCATCTTCAACGCCGACCCGCAAAAGTCTCCGGTATATGTCTGTTTTTATGTTTGGACGTGGTCCGAAACATGATATCAACGTGAGTCATCCAATCTAATCACAACATATCCTGTGGAAGGAGAAAACATATGTGAGGACAATGCAAGTGATAGCTATTTGTGGTGTGGTGTCCGGTTGGAAGGAGAGGGGGGCATGCATGTGCTGAGAGAGAAGAGAGGAAGACCACACGGAGGCTTTTGATTGGTCAAATGGATGTCTAGACTCCGGTATAGCTTTCCCATGATTGTCTTCACGTTGCCGAAAAATGAATGTCCAAACCGCTTCGTGGACCGATGCAGGACCACATTGGATTGCAAAAATGAACACAAATGTCTAATTAAACATATACCGGAGCTTTACGGGTCTCCCTGATGATGCCCTAAGACAGGTTCAATGGCAACCTCGAAGACCAGCTCGCTAAGTTCCTGGCGCCACAAGAAAGAATTCCCGAGAATTCTGATCATCCAAATAATTAACCGAATTAAGTGCCAAAGCTATTACAGCTCTTATCTTCAAAAGCTAGCCCGGCCTGAAATCGAAGGTTAGAAAGCGCCATGGTGAGTGGCGGACGTCGCCGGATTGGCCAACGCCGGGGAGCTCTGGCTGACGTAGCCGGAGTCACGTATGTCAGGGTGATGATGGCTAGGGACGCAGCGGGGTAGCCAGCTCGTTCTCCGGCGCTCTGTTCTGGAGATACTACCACTCGTTTTAAAGTTTGTTTTCTCAGGAATTGGACATTCAAATTCTCAGTTGCCTCAAGAGACGTAAGCTTTAAAATCTACATTGGTGACAGCATTGCAAATGATTCCTTCAAACCGAAAGTCCCTTCTGATCCCGAGCTGATGAACAGTAAAATCGAAAAAAAACATGAAAACAAATCAACACGTTCTGATTTTTTTTTTGTAAACTTTGACAAATGTTTTAAGTGCTTGTAAAATTTTAACCTGAAATGACATTCGTAGAAGCCATACATGGCAAAACAATCAAAATCAACACTCGAAAATGGTTTTATAAAAATAGCATTTTTGGAGCATGGATTTTTCACGAATTCCATGAATGTCATTTCATGATAATTTTTTGCAAGCACAAAAACATTTATCAAAGTATCAGTATTTCTTGAATTATTTTACTATTTCTTTCGATTTTACTGTTCATCAAGGAGCATTTCAGCTCGGGACCGGATCAAACTTCATTTTTTTTTTCCTTTCGGGCAATGGAGGCCCTGATTTCAGAAAGGATATGGGCTTTCTTGCAAGGAACAAGATGAAGAATGGAGTGTTGTTTCACGATCAAACAAGCAGAAAAAATCATTTGCAAAAGGAAAACGATTACTGCCGGCCGACCGGCTAGGAATTGCACCAGTCGCTTTGTTCGCCCATAGCTCGCCCACTCTGTTCCCCTTCATGCGAGCAATGTGTGCATGTGGGGTCCACCACCACTCCTCATCTTATCCTTCCACACGCGTGGGGAGATGCACATATCTCCTTCAATCAACCACAGCTCGCATCATGTCGGAGCTAAATCCAGCAGATACCACAATACGATACAAACAGTTGAGGAAGAGAAAGTGTATGCGATGGTCTGATTACCACACATGATTTCTTCAAAAGACATGATAGGTATAATGTAACGAACACACATGATAAGGAAGATAGAACTCGTGTGCGTCGAACAAAATGATGGCAAACAATTTTCTGTCAAATAGCCCCGCAGATATTCTTTCAACCACACATGTTTCACAAAATGTCATCATGAGTGAGTGCGGACACTATCATACACGACTGCGGTAGAACGTGCATGTTATTTGCGCTTGTTGTACAAATGGAGCCCGCGCCCCCCTCCCCAAATCGCCAAGCCACTCAAGCACATGTGAAAGAGCATGGTGCTCCATGTGTGGTTTTGGTAATTGATGACAATTTCTATGGACTAATAGTTGCCTTGAGCTATATTTGTAGGATTTGTCCATAGGCATTTCTTGAAGTCCAGTTGTTGGTTTCAAGGAGTTTATGTGTTGACCAAGGTGTTATTCAATGAATTATCCAAAGATTGGTCATAGAGAAGACATGATAGGTTGATCAAGACTAAGTCAAAGACTGAATCAAGTTGATCAACACACAAAGCGTACAAGATGTACCGAGAGGGATCAAGTGATACCATGATATGGTAAGCATTGTCCATTATGCTTTGTGTACTAAACCATGGTCTACGTGACAGTTCTATGTGGGGTTAGGTATGTTTTCATGGATTTGCATCAAGAGGAAGATCTCATACAACCCATGGAGGATGACATCAAGTGGTTATCATCATCAAGATTGCGGTGCGCAAGTTCAAGTGGAGCATCATGAAGAGATCATGCTTGAAGCTTGCCGTCCATTGTGGTGACAATGGACTTGTGAAGATTTGCCGAAGAGTGGCTCGCCCATAGTGGGGTATGGGGGAGCAATCAACTAGTCTTCATCGAGCCAACGCAATCAAGAAAGATGGTCCATCTTGAGGAAGTCAAGATCATTATCATCTAGCTCAAGTGGACTATGTGCAATGCAAAGGTTTGCCCTTGATAGGTTTTCTATTTTACTGGTCTCATGGTGATAGTTGGGAGACAGGGTTATAGGATCGATTGTCGTACTATCAAGGGGGGCTCTCAAGTTAGTAGCTTAATCGTATCGTTCGTATAGAGCTCAAACCAATGCATCCTTGCATCATCTTTCTTTGTTCTTGTTTGATATTTCTCTTGGTGAGTTTTAGAGCTTATGGTCATCTTCATGACAAGCTTGAGTTCATCGAAAACGGAGTTTATATGCATCTTCTATGATATTTTCGATGCTGGAGTTTTTGCCGGTTCTTCTTTCATAGAAGTTTCACATCTCTATATCTTAGGCATACTTGATACGTATCCATCGTATCTATAATTTTTATTGTTTCATGCCAATATTATACAACTTTCACATATTTTTGGCAACATTTTATATGATTTATTGGACTAACATATTGATCCAGTGCCCAGTGCCAGTTCCTGTTTGTTGCATGTTTTTGTTTCACAGAATATCCATATCAAACGAAGTCCAAACGCGATAAAATTTTATGGAGAATTATTTTGGAATATATGTGATTTTTGGGAGTTGGAATCAACGCAAACGGGGGCCCACAGCCACCACAAGACACCTAGGCGCGCCAGGCAGCCCAGGCGCGTGGTGGTGGGTTGTGCCCTCCTCGTACGTCGGTTGGAGCTCTACTTCGGGCGCAAGGAAGCTTATATCCAGAAAAAATTGTGTTAAAATCTCAGCGCAATCGGAGTTACAGATCTCTGGATATTTAAGAAACGGTTTTCGGCCAGATCTGGGGAACGCGAAACAGAAGATAGCAGAGAGAGAGATTCAATCTCGGAGGGGCTCTCGCCCCTTCGCCGCCATGGAGGCCATGGACCAGATGGGGAACTCTCCTCCCATCAAGGGGGGAGGCCAAGGAAGAAGAAGAAGGAGGGGGGCTCTCTCCCCCTCTCTCCCGGTGGCGCCGGAGTGCCGCCGGGGCTAGGATCGTGACGGCGATCTACATCAACAATATTGCTACCGTCAACACCAACTTTCTCCCCCTCTATGCAACGGTGTAACCTCTCTTTTCCCCGCTGTAATCTCTACTTAAACATGGTGCTCAACGCTATATATTATTTCCCAATGATCTATGGCTATCTTATGATGTTTGAGTAGATCCGTTTTGTCCTATGGGCTAATCGACAATCGTGGTTGGTACGAGTGTATATTTTATTTATGGTGCTGTCCTATGGTGCCTTCCGTGTCGCGCAAACATGAGGGATCCCCGATGTAGGGTGTTGCAATACGTTCATGGTTCGCTTATGGCGGGTGGCGTGAGTGACAGAATACACAGACCCGAGTAAGTGGGCTATTGCGTATGGGTGTAAAGAGGACTTGATACTTAATGCTATGGTTGGGTTTTACCTTAATGATCTTTGGTAGTTGCGGATGCTTGCTAGAGTTCCAATCATAAGTGCATATGATCCAAGTAGAGAAAGTATGCTAGCTCATGCCTCTCCCTCATATAAAATTGCAAGAATGATTACCGGTCTAGTTATCAATTGCCTAGGGACAAATGACTTTCTTGTTGACAAAAGCTATCTACTTTTATTATCTTGCAATTTATCCGTAGTTTTATTCTCGCAAAGTACTCGTAGTTTTATTCTTGCAAAATAGTTTCATACTTATTTTAGGTAAAGCAAACGTTAAGTGTGCGTAGAGTTGTATCGGTGGTCGATAGAACTTGAGGGAATATTTGTTCTACCTTTAGCTCCTCATTGGGTTCGACACTCTTATTTATCGAAGAAGGCTACAAATGATCCCCTATACTTGTGGGTTATCAAGACCTTTTTCTGGTGCCGTTGCCGGGGAGCAATAGCGTGGGGTGAAGATTCTCGTGTGTGCTTGTTTGCTTTATCACTAAGTAGTTTTTATTTTCTGTTCTAAGTTGTTCTCTATCTTTAGTTATGGATATGGAACACGAAACACCAAAAAAATTAGTGGTACTTGCTATTCATGGAGATGAGGAACCTCCTAAAACCCTCAATACTCGTTATGTGAAAAATATTAAAGACTACTTTGATAATCCTGAGAAAACCCCATTCAACATGATAATGGGAGACACGTTGGATCAACGTGAATACTTTAGGGATTATCGCTTGACACAAAAAGGGAAACTGTTATGGGATCAAATTGATATGTTGCATTGGTATGCTTGGAATTTATGCCAGAGATATAATTATACTTGTTGCTCTAGGATGAAGGCTCCACACCTTCCCTTTTCATGCAAATTTAAGGATAATGAAACCTTAGCTTCTTATGCTAACGGTAGATATGATTACTATGATGTGGAATGAATAGAAGAATTTGTTGCTTTTAAGGGTGCTTATGAAATTGAATCTATGTTTGAAAAGTATGAAGATTTTGATGGTTCAGTTTATAGACCTGAAAATTTTGCTATCCTTAAATATTGCTATGAGAATTATAAATACAATTCCGATATTGATGAATTTATTGAGAAAGTCTTCGCCGTCCAAGAAGAGACTAATATTTTGCAGGAGTCTATGGAAGAAGGAATTGATGAAACTGTGAGCTCATTGGATGAAAAAGATGATGAGGAGAGCGAAGAACAAAAGGAGGAAGAGCGGACTAGCTACCCGTGTCCACCTTCTATTGAGAGTAACACTTCAACTCATACATTGTTTAATGTCCCTTCATTCTTACCGAAGGATGAATGGTATGATAGTTGCTATGATCCCTTTGATTCATTTGAAATATCCCTTTTTGATGAACTTGATGCTTGCTATGCTTGTGGCCAAGATGACAATATGAATTATGCTTATGGAGATGAACTTGCTATAATTCCTTATGTTAAAAATGAAATTGTTGATATTGCACCCACACATGATAGTCCTATTATCTTTTTGGATTCTTCAACACTAGTAGAAAAACGACTTTACGTTCGCATCATTAGTCCCGGTTTGATTACGGCCCGGGACTAATGTGACCATTAGTCCCGGTTCCAACAGCTAGGGCACGGGCATCATTAGTCCCGGTTCGTTTTGTACCTCTAGTCCCAGTTTGTGCACAAACCGGGACTAGGGTGGTGGCAGGCTGGTGGCAGGTTGGGGCCCCCATGAGCCCCTTTAGTCCCGGTTCGTGTCACAAACCGGGACTAGAGGTTACCCTCTAGTCTCGGTTTGTATAACCAACCGGGACTAAAGAGATCACTATATATAGTGCTTCGTCCAGCCCGAGCCCAAGCTCTCTGTTTTTCCCCTTTCTCTCCTTTGTTCTTCCCCTTGCTCGAGCTCACCTCCATTTTTGCCAAAGATTTGTCAAGATTCGAAGGCACCCCATCCATCCAAGTGTTCACAAAGGTTAGCAACTTTGTCCTTTCATCTCTCATTGCTAGATTAGCTCGTGCAATGCTCTATAAGTATAGTGATTTGTGGGTTTTAGTTTGGGAGTAATTATATGTGGGATTTATATTTGATCTATATGCAATTTGAGCTCAAATTAACTTGTTAGTTTGCATATGTAGGTGTGGTTTACTTAGTGCCATCCAGTCCCCGTCCTAACCACCCTTGATCGCCCGCACCGTCCCGTAGCCGGCACCACCTTGGTGAGCCTCTTGTTCTTATCCTTTTTATAAAAAAAAATCATGTTTGTATGATTTAGATAATTACTTGTATAATTTTCTTACCCGTATGGTTGTTTGTTATACATAGTGGCATGGTTTTGATATCCATCCCCGTCGGCCCTCGTCCGGTTTATGATTCGGAAGTGTTACATATATTCTCTTTTATAACTATTTGTTGCATTTCGTGTTTATGACAATTATGCCCATCCAGTTGACATAGATATTTTTATCTCGGAGGTATGTGAATCGGAAATTGCAACCGACCCTCTTGTCGAGAAATTAAATTTAGTTGAAAAAGAAAACGAGTATTTGAAAGAAAAATTGAAAAGAATTGAAGAAGAGAAGATGAAACTGGAGTTTGTATGTTGCCGATGTCGTCGATGATCACAAGATCAAGATGGATGCAATGTGCTTGAAGATTCAAAAGATTAGAAAATATGCCGTTAATCAACAGGCTTGGTATCACTATGCTATTGGATCAATTGTTACCTTAGTTGCGATCTTGATCGCATTTGTTGTTGCATTTAAATGCTTTAGCTAGAGAGTTTGTATGTTATTTTATGAGAATAAGTGTATATGAACTTTATGTATGAACTTGTATTAATTTGGTCTTTTCGGTGTTGTGTAATGAAGATGAGCCGGCAATGGATGTACGATGACCGACGCTCTCCCCAGTTCATTGATGGTGTGCGTACTTTTCTGCTTACGGCTGAGGCAAACAAGCGACCGGATGGTTTCATGTGTTGTCCATGTGGTGTCTGTAAGAATGATCACAATTACTCTAGCTCAAGAACCATTCACATCCACCTGTTTACGTCCGGTTTCATGTCCGGCTATAACTGTTGGACCAAGCACGGAGAAAGAGGGGTTCTAATGGAAGAGAATGAAGAAGAAGAGGATGATGAAAGCTATCCTAGCCATGGGTTCCCTGAATACGATGATACTACAATGGGGGAAGAAGCTGAAGAAGAGGCATCAGATGAGCGTGCTAACGATCTTGGTCGGGCCATTCACTACTACAGGATGCTGCTAACGCGACACTACGATCAGAGACCCTTTGACGAAACTGTGTGCGATGCATTAATCGCAAACAGGGATGTAAAAACCCGTCAAAAAATATGCAAATTGTTTGCGATGGCGGAGACATCAAACACGGTTCAGAGTTTAGTTACGTGTGCGATGCGGGGCATACGGTTGATCCATACGAACTGTTTGTGATTAGACAGAAGAACAGAAACGGGCAGCCATATCAATGTGTGTGCGATATACGACATACAGTTCGCTCCGATGAACTATTTGCTAATAAGGAATGCAACTGAAACAGTCAGCCAGATCAAGGTGTGTGTGATATACGGCATACGGTTCACTCGGACGAACTGTTTTCGATTAGGGAAGAGAACAGAAACGGTTCAACTTAACAAGATGTGTGTGATATGCGGCATACAGTTCACATAGATGAACTGTTTGCGATGAGCCAAAAGAACACAAATGTTTCATGTAAACATGATGTGTGTGATACGCAGCAAATAGCCCACTCAGATGAACTGTTTGCGATGAGAAATTATAACACAGACGGTTACAATAGTTAGTTCGTGTGCGATTCTGTTTGTACAAAAAACTTTGAAAAATGCAAACTAGTTGCTTGCGGTGGCTAGGAGTATCGCACACGATGCGTCTGCGAGTACTCGTGTGCGATGACTAGTAAGTTACACATACGTTTCCTTATGTTAACACGTGTGTGATAAATAACACGTGGCACCGTATACGGTATTCGGGTTGTGTGTGTGCTTCACTTAGTCTTCACGCGCTCGATCGAATGCTTCCCGTGCTCCACATGGGTCAATTGTAAAATCCACGCCTCTTCCCTCATCGGTTTCCCGCCACCAGCTAATGGCTTGCTGCATATAACCCAGGCGGCAACGCACCGTCGTGACACTCTGCGCAGATCTAGTCCTCACCCATCTACCATTAGTTATTCCAAGCATGCCAGGCAACGACCAAAGCTTCGACGTCGACCCCTACATGCGTTACATCTTCGGCGAGGAGAACGAGCCGGAGCAGGTTGGGGAGCAAGAACTTCATCGGCCGGTGCAGGCACCATGGCCCATCGGCAGCGATATCGGCGTGACAGACCTTGGTTGCACAATCGACATATTGCAGAGGAAGTGTGATGAGCAGTTTGCCATCCACCGTGCAAAAGATCCAGAGCTGCTCGGCGGCATGATTGACGACCCACCCGAAGAGCCGCCGTCACCAGTGCTCATCGAGAGCCTGATGCCCCGCAAGGAATGGGCAGAGGACCTCTGCGATTCAGTCAAGACACAGCCGGTGTTGGGGATATAACTATTGAGTATAAACCGCCCAGGAGGGGCCGGGTTATGCTCATAGTGATTTACCTGTATTGAAGCCCATGAAGACATAGAAGATGGCGACTTACGAAGGAGACTTAATAAGAAGGCCCAAAGCCCAAAGGCGAGTTAGGGCCCATAGATGTAAACCGCCATAAGTATATGACTTGTATTGTAAGATAGGAAAGAGTGGATACCGAGCCGGACACGTTTATGAGCCGGCCGGGATTCTGTGAACCGTCGGGCGTCAACTTGTATATATAAAGGGACGACCCGGCGGCGGTTTAGGGACGGGAGACAACAGATCGAGAGCCAGGTTAAGCGTATTCGCTCCCTGGTCATCGAAACCCTAGCAATACCACCTCAAACTAGATTAGGCTTTCACCTTCACCGCAAGGGGCCGAACCAGTATAAACTCCTCGTGTCCTTTGTCCTGATTAACCCCTTTAAGCTAACCTCATTGCGATGGCTCCACGACTAAGTCCTCACACTAGGACATCTGCCGTGACGATTCCATGACAGTTAGCGCCCACCGTGGGGCCAGCGCACGGTGGTTTCGAGTTCTTGAAGGGCAACTTCGAAGGGATCAAGGGATACGCTGTGGGCCGGATGACCAAGAGTCGTCGCGGCAAGCTCTACATCGACGACGAAGGCTGGGGCCCTGAGGCCGGCTCAATTGAGTACGGGTACCGGGTCCCCTTCGGTGGAATTCACGTCTTCATTGGCAAGATCGGCGAACCGGGCCCTGAGCCGGACACCTGCACCGACATCATCGAGACGGCTCAGCGTGCAAAACCCGCCCGAGTTTAGCCCTCCATGAGTCGTGCCTTCGTGGGATTCATCAATGGTGCGGAATCTGGGGATAAATCGGTATCTGACAGTGAGACAGTTGTCTATTCTGATGGCGAGTCATCCACCGGTGAAACCGAGTCATTGTACCAACTGCAAGACGGTCGGCTTGGGGGCTGTTCCGATGGTGATAGTATTCCGGACCCCTATGAGCCGCCGAACCGGGTTGCAATCTTCATGGCTGGTACGCAGCCAGTGCAGCACTCTTCAATTGCAGCGGCATTGATTTCCAGGTCAGCAGCAGCGACGGCAGCCGGGGCAGGAGGCCCTGCGCGCCCGCCGGCTCAAGTCTTGTCCGGTTTACTAGACGCCTTGGCAACACTGCTGACGACGGAGGTTAACCCGGATAATCAAGATCAGCGTAACACGGAAGTCGTGAAATTGCGAGATCAGATAGCTCAAGCTATGGAAAACCTGGCAGCTGAAGATGCTAGGATGGCTACGGAGCGGGTTACGTTGGATGCTCAAGCCTAGCGGATTCAGTCGGAGTCTTACCGACTCATGCTAGATCAGAACGCTTCAAATGAAGTCATGAGGAGGAGGCATCAGTCTCGCCTTTCACCGGTTTACGAGGCGAGGAACCACTTTAACACGCCAGGAGCAGGAACCAGTAACCTGCCAGTGGCGGACCGGGTTGAAGCGCCTGGGACGAGAGCGCCAGCTCAGCCGCGCACCACGGATCCGCCTCGTCAGAACAATATCCCGCCGCAACACATGCCAACACCACCGGGTCATTACTCTAACGCTTTGGATAACATGATCGCTGCGGCGTCACGATTGGCGGCTATCCCGGTTGAAGGCGAGTCTCCAATGGCGGTTGAGATGCGGAGGGCTAGAGAGCTCCTTCAGACAGCATTGGTTCAGCAGCAGGCTTATTCTTACAGTCGAAGCCGGATTCATTCCACCCCTCGCCCAAGCCGGAGTTACAGTAGGCATATTGATGAACCAGCTGTGTCAAGCAGTGGGTGGAACCATAACCAGCCTCATGGACATAACCCGACGGGCGGTGGTGCTGATGCTCAGAACGTGGTGGATCAAGGTAGAGCACGTCGAGAGGCCGAGCTGGCGGCGCAATATGCGGCCCGTCAACCTTCTCCGGTTCGTCCAACAACTTCGGTGGAGCCAGGTGTAACCTTTAGGAATTTGGGCATGCCATGTTTAGTGCCGGCCATACGTAATGAGCGTCTGCCCAAGGATTTTAAGGGCCCTCGCAAGGTGCCTAACTATACAGCCGATTTACCTCCTGAAGCATGGATCGAGAGTTATGAGATGGCCATGGAATTGCTAGATGTTAGCGATGCGGCATGTGCTAAATATTTCCCCCTGATGTTGAATGGAACGGCTCGCACTTGGTTGAAGGGGCTCCCTGCCAACTCCATTGGGTCATGGGCCGAGTTAAAGGCCCGGTTTATCCAGAATTTCAAAGATACGTGCAAGCAGCCTATGTCAATTGTGGATCTGGATGCCTGTGTCCAAGAAGAGGGTGAGTCCACAACCCATTGGGTGCGCCGGGTTTCGACCATCTTACATTCATCGGATCGCATCAATGCCGGTTCAGCGGTCATAATGTTGGAGAAGAATTGCCGGTTTACGCCTCTTAATGACATGGGAGAGCTGATGACGGCTCTGGTTAAGTACGCTGACTCTGATAGTACCAAGGACCACGAGTCTGATGACGACAAGCCGGGAAAGGGAAAGAAGAGCAGCACCACCAGAGGACAGCAGCATAATCCGGCGAATCAGGGAGGCAATGGTAAGCGCAAAGCTGATAATAGTTTGGACTTTGTGGCTAACACCAACGCACAGAATAATGGCCAGCGTCGTAAAGGTAAACCGCCGCCACGACCGGAGGGTCAGGCTTTAATCTTGAGCAGATGCTAAATCAGCCCTGCCCAAGGCATGGGACACGAGAAAGACCGTCTGGCCACCTCTGGAAGGATTGCTACATCATGAAGGAGTATAAAAATGCCAATCTTTTTCAAGACAATCATGGACCGGGTGGTGGTTCAGGGTCCGGTTCTCATGGGCCGGGTTACGGCGATGGCGGTTCTAGTTCTGGATTCCAAGGTAATCAGGGCAATCAAGGAAATCAGGGTGGCTACCATCAACAGTCAGGTCAGAGGAATCAGCAGCAGCAATCTGGGTATCAGAGTAACCCAAAGCAGTTGAATAGTGGGCAGTACCACGTCTTCACCACAAATTTATGCAAACGGGATCAGAAGCTTCACAAAAGGGCAGTGAACGCCGTTGAACCGACGGTTCCCCGTTACTTGCACTGGTCTGAGCAGCCCATCGTGTGGAGTCGGGAAGATCACCCGCCCCGGGTTGATAATCCGGGTCACCTAGCATTGGTGGTTGCACCCCAGGTTGGAGGGTATAAGTTTACCAAGGTACTCATGGACGGAGGGAGCAGCATCAATATACTTTATTACGAAACTTTCCGTCGCATGGGGTTGACAGATAAAAATCTTAAACCGTCGAATACAGTTTTCCATGGTGTGGTGCCTGGTAAGTCGGCGTACCCTATTGGTAAGATAGCTCTAGAAGTTGCCTTTGGAGATGATCATGACTCTAGGTCCGAGACATTGGCCTTTGAAGTAGTCAAAATTCACAGCCCGTATCACGCTCTGTTTGGACGGCCGGCTTATGCCAAGTTCATGGCACGGCCTTGTTATGTTTATCTGCAGCTCAAGATGCCGGGTTACAAGGGGACCATCACAGTACATGGGAGCCGAAGGATAGCCTTGGAATGTGAAGAGGGTGATGCGGCTTATGCTGAGTCAGTTTGTGCAACGGAGGAGTTAAAATTTTACAAGGACAATGTTGATCCGGCGGATATGACGTCTTTGAAAGAGCCAACTACAGAGCATGATCCGGTTTTGAAGTTTAAATCGGCAGATGACACTAAGATGGTTGATTTTGTTCCTGGCGATTCATCCAAGCAGTTCAGCATCAGTGCTAATATGGATCCGAAATAGGAAAGCGCGCTCATCGAGTTCATCCGTGAGAACCGGGACATCTTTGCATGGAAACCTTCTGACATGCCAGGTGTACCGAGGGAACTCGCTGAGCACACTCTCAATATTGATCCCAAGTTTAAACCGGTCAAGCAGTTTCTTCGTCGTTTCAATGAAGAAAGGCGTAAGGCCATTGGTGAGGAGGTAGCCCGGCTCTTGGCGACTGGGTTTATTGTTGAAGTTTTTCATCCTGAGTGGTTGGCTAACCCGGTGCTGGTACTTAAGAAGAACGACACTTGGCGCATGTGTGTGGACTACACGGATTTAAACAAGGCTTGTCCGGCTGATCCTTTTGCTCTCCCTCGTATTGATCAGATTATTGATGCTATGGCGGGTTGTGAGCGCTTGAGTTTTTTGGATGCTTATTCTGGTTATCATCAGATCAAGATGGCAGTTAAGGACCAGGAGAAGACAACTTTCATAACTCCCTTTGGAGCCTTCTGCTATGTGTCTATGCCTTTTGGGCTCAAGAGTGCCCAGGCGACTTACCAGCGATGTGTGCAGAATTGTCTTCATAATCAGATTGGACGCAATGTTCATGCTTATGTGGATGATATTGTGGTGAAATCCAGAAAGAAGGAGACGTTGATAGACGACTTGAAGGAAACCTTTGATAATCTCCGAGTTTATAAGATGATGCTTAATCCAGCCAAGTGTGTTTTTGGTGTGCCGGCGGGCAAGCTTTTGGGCTTTCTGGTGTCTAACAGGGGCATTGAAGCTAATCCGGAGAAGATCAAAGCCGTTACTTCTCTGGCTAAACCGGCGTGTATCAATGATGTTCAACGTCTGGCGGGTCATATTGCGGTGCTAAGCCGGTGCATAAGCCGCCTCGGTGAGAAGGCCATCCCTTTGTATCAGATGATGAAAAAGACAGATGACTTCGTCTGGAGTGACGCTGCTAATGAGGCATTTGAGGCGCTTAAGAAGCAGCTGGCTGAGCCGCCGGTCCTAGCTGCGCCCATTGATAAGGAGCCGCTGTTGTTATATGTGGCTGCTAATAGCCGGGCTATCAGTGTGGCTATTGTGGTTGAAAGGAAAGAGGCAGGCAAGGAATATCTGGTTCAATGGCCGGTTTATTATATCAGCGAAGTGCTTATTGAGTCCATGCAGAGATACCCACATTGGCAGAAGCTTGTATATGGGGTTTTCATGGCAAGCCGGAAGCTCAAGCAATATTTTCAGGGTCACCCCATTACTCTGGTTAGCTCTGCTCCTTTAGGAGATATCATACAAAACAGGGAAGCAACAGGCCGGGTTGCCAAATGGGCCATTAAACTTGGGCCTCATGGTTTGAAGTATATGCCTCGCACGGCCATCAAGTCTCAAGCACTCGTGGATTTCATCAATGACTGGACAGAGCTGCAGATGCGTGAGGAAAAACCAGATAACACGTATTGGACTATTCACTTTGATGGGTCCAGGCAATTGGAGGGCTCGGGGGCTGGAGTTGTGCTTGCTTCCCCTCGAGGTGATAAATTTTGTTATGTTCTCCGTTTTATGTTCCCTTGTACTAACAATGCAGCTGAATATGAGGCCTTGCTCCACGATCTTTGGATGGCTAAGGAGATGAACTTAAGCCGGGTAAGGTGCTTTGGTGACTCAGATTTGGTGGGTCAACAAGTCTCTGGTACTTGGGATTCTAAGGACCCCCTCATCGCGGCTTATCGACGAGAGGTGGATATTATTGCTGGTCACTTCAAGGGTTATCAAGTTGAGCATGTTGATCGGAGGAAAAATGAAGCGGCTGATGCATTAAGCCGGTTGGGTTCTCAACGTAAACCAGTGCCACCTAATGTCTTTCTTGACGTTTTGCATAACCCGTCGGTCAAGTTACCTACAGAGGAGGATTTGGCTATTCCTGACCCGGAAGCTCAGTTGGTGGCGGCTCTTCATGTTATTCCTGATTGGATAGTTCCATATTTGGCATATATGACCCGGGGCGAGTTACCTGAGGATGAAACCTTGGCCAGGCAAATAACCCGGCGGTCCAAGTCAATGACAATTGTCAATGGAGAGCTACACCATTGCAGTGTTACCGGGGCGTTTCAGCGTTGTGTTTCTCCTGAAGAAGGCTGTGAGATCCATGAAGGAGATTGTGGTCATCACGTCGGCTCTAAATCTCTTGTAGCCAAGGCTTTTCGTCACGGTTTTTATTGGCTGACGGCTCATGCTGATGCTGAGGACTTGGTCAAAAAATGTGACAGTTGTCAAAAGTTTTCACGTCGAGCTCATGTTCCGGCTCAGGAGTTAAGAATGATTCCAATCACTTGGCCGTTTGCAGTTTGGGGGCTTGATATGGTTGGACCTTTGAAGAGGTCCAAGGATAAGAAGACCCACCTCCTGGTGGCGGTTGATAAATTCACTAAGTGGGTAGAGGCAGAGCCAGTCAGTAAGTGTGATGCAGCAATGGCGGTTCAATTCATGAAGAAGGTAATCTTCCGTTTTGGCTTTCCACACAGCATTGTAATAGATAATGGCACTAATCTCTCCAAGGGTGCTATGAAAGAATTTTGTCAACGTGAGCATATCCGGCTTGATGTATTGTCGGTGGCTCACCCCCAATCTAATGGTCAAGCTGAGAGAGCCAATCAAGAGATCCTGAGAGGCATCAAGCCCTGGCTTATGGTTCCCTTATTCCCTTACAGAGGACGCCGGGTTGTTGGGTAGAGGAGTTACCCTCGGTGCTATGGAGCATTAACACAACGCCCAACAGATCTACGGGTTACACGCCTTTTTTCATGATTTATGGAGCAGAGGCGGTTCTCCCCAGTGACATCCATCACGACTCTCCCCGGGTGGCGGCTTACGTTGAAGCTGATAATGAAAAGGCACATCAGGATGCACTTGACCTATTAGACGAGGCGTGTGATCGAGCAGCGGCTCGTTCGGCGATTTACCAGCAAGATCTACATCGTTATCACAGCCGCCGGGTCAAGACCAGAACCTTTCAAGAAGGCGACTTAGTGCTCCGGCTTATCCAGGATCAGACTGATATGCACAAGTTATCCCCACCTTGGGAAGGACCCTTTGTGGTCAGCAAGAATCTGAACAACGGGTCATACTACCTTATTGATGTTCGAGACCACAAGGACTCACGCACGTCGGAGGAAGAGACTCGCCGGCCGTGGAATATTGCTCATCTTCGGCCTTACTACACCTGAGCCATTGGCTCTTCTGATGTACATATTTTTGACAATGTATATATTAAACCGGCACCCCTGCTAAAGCAGGGCCTCTGTCGTCTTTTCTTAATGAGTTTTTGGTTACTTGGGGGCTTCCGGCTTATGAGCGAAGTTATGATTACCCTTTGAACCGGCTTATAAGCCAACTGGAAAAAAAAATCTTGGGGGCTTGCTACCCAGGTTAAAGGTACCAAAGAGAGTCTGTTGCAAAATCACAGCTCAAACATAGGTGCCCCTTGAGCATAGCTCAAAAATATTACTTGGGGGCTCCTTGATTCTAAAGAACAAAGAGTTTGTATAACAATTGTAATAGGCTTAAAAGCCAGGCTTGGAAGCCAGGTGTATTCACCTAAAACCCCGGGTTATCCTGCCTTTTTAATTAAGCCACTCCGCCCAGGTATTCCTGGAATGACCCGCCGAATGTTTGACAAGTCAATCTTATATAGACCCTGAACTTGTCAAAGTTAAAATGACGATTGGTTATGTGAGGTCCATCTTATAAGGTTTGTATATAGGTTTAACTCAGTGGCTGTGCGGCCCGAAAGCACTCGATTTTCGGCCTGGCAGCCCATGAAAAGCCTCGTTTTTTCGTTTGTTTTATTCCACAGTTTTTGAGGTTTATTTGATGAGGCTTATAATGCTTTATGATCATAATTCATCCGGTGTTTATTAACCCAGCCTGGCTTTTGATTATAAGTCGCCAGTATGAGATAAGATAATATCCGGTGTTTATTAACCCGGCCTGGTTTTGTTCATAAGCCAAACAATCTATGATAATTACCAGTGCTCAAAGTTTGGGTTCTCCCCCTTACTACACCAGTTTGGTAAACCAACAGTGTGATCAAATATCACAGGTATGATATATTTCAAATTTGGTTATTCTGAAAGTCCAGCCTTGGGTATAAGCTATGTTAGTTTCCATGGTTTTATATTTGGCGTTATGACCCGTCCAGCGGTAAACCGCCAGGACACTTTTAATCCTTTGCATGCAGGAGCAGATTCCACATTGTTAATATTATAAGCATAAGTGGCATATCTTAACATGGTGGATTAACAGTGTCATGCAAAGTAAATATGCACGATGGCATAGCAGAACAAGAGTTTAAGCTAGCCTATTACAAGGCGTTTGGTGCCCAAAAGAATAATTGTTTTAACAAGTCTTAAAGAAAGCAGCTGCTAAACCGGCCCCCGGCTTACGAGTCCTGGCCTCGCTGACTTGAAGGTTGCGGATCGTCCAGCGCCGGTTCATCTTCCTCCTCTCTACCCAGTGGCTGGAAGTCAATGGTGGTCCGATCAATCCCAGTTAAGACCTTGAATACAGCTTCATCACTTATAAGTGTGGAGGGGTCAACATCAGGGGCATAGGTATGCTTACGGATTGGAGGAATAAGATTTGGAGCATCATAAGTTGGCGTGTTAACTCTCTTGTTGTTGGCATCATAAATCGACTGATAATGTGAAAGATCGGTTTCTTCAGCCAATTGGCTAGCCAATGGGCGCATTTCCCTCGTCAAGGCTCTGAGGTCATCGTTATTAAACTCTGACCCGTCCTCCTTTATGCTCGGGTAGCCGTTTCCCACATCGGCCGGATCAAGATCAGATATCCAAGCTTTGGCCCGAGTCAGTGCAGTAAGAGCACCCGCCCTGGCAGCTGACTTCTTTAGCTCTTCAAACCGTGCAGGCATCATCGCCAGCCTTTCCAACGTCTCCTTGATCAAGGTTGGGGGCGGTTTATTATGGGAAGTTGTGCAGATAACCCGTTGTACACCGGTATATAATTGCTCTATAAGTGTATAGGCGGCTTTTAGTTTTTGCCGCATATCTGAGCCAAGATAAGCAATGCGAGTTCCTGCATCATCAAAAACACCGGTAAACCGGCAGTCTCTTACATAATACATGTTCAAAGCTTATGAAGAAGTTATTTACCAAATACGGCAGCGGTCATGGCATTTATTTGTTGTTTCAAGCCAGTCAGCTCCTCAGCTACCGGATTAAGGGCAACTTCAGCATCCTCAGCCCTCTTCAGCAGAGTTGACTTTTCTGTATCCCAACCTGCCCGCTCGTTCTTAAAGCTCTCCTTCAGTTTTTCCATTGCTGTTAAGGCACTGGTCAGTTCTTCCTTGGCTTTGGAGGTCTCGGCTTGTTGTGACTTGATATTTTCTTGAAGGTCGGCGATTTGAGATTCTTTCTTGTTAAGATCAGCCTGCAAGAGACATGTAACTAATTTGATAGCAGTGCATATTCAAAGTCCCAAGCACATAAAATCTATCAGCTTGATGGTCAACCAGATTATAAAGGTCCTAAGTAAGAATTTTGAGCCTTACAGCATAATTAGTCTCAACTTAACATATTTGTTAAGTCGACCCTTGGGGGCTACACAGGCGAAATTGAAGAGTTATTATTCTGAAGTCCCGGTTCATATTGACATTATAAACCGGCCCTTGCGGGCTAGTGGAGTTGATCTATATGGTTCTTGAAAGTTTGCAGAACATTCTATTCTTTTATGTCCAGTAAACTTGGCGGCTAAGGGAAGAATATTTATGCAGAGTTAACAGCATTTACCTCATATCGCTCCTTCATCATGTTCAGTAAACCGGCTTCATAATCACGGCTTGTGTGCAAATGGTTTAAAAACCCAGAATGAATATCTTGGGCGCTGAGGTGGGCATAGCTTTCCAAGTCCACCTTCCACTTGCCCTTGTCAACAGCAGAAAATTCTTCTTTGGCACTATGTTTTGACAGAGCGGTGGGGTTGCCTCGGGCTGTACACCCGACACCAGTAACTACAACATCGTCGGCTTTATCATCAGCAACCTTAGTTGGGCTTGGCAGGTTATCAGCATGCCCCATCGGATCAATTTCCATCTGTTCAACAAAGGCTTCATGATCTTGCGGTGGCGGATCATCAAGAATAGCTTCAGTATTTGGTTCAAACTGTTCCGGGTTCTTTTCCGGATCAGTTGGCGCGCTGTCATCAGCCGGTTTGTTCAATTTGGCCTTTTTACTGGGTCTGGCCTTGGCTCTGATAGAGACGCAAATAACAGGTTAGTATAATGATCAAGCATAAGGTATAAGGGGTTAGTTAAAAATGCTCACCCAGGAACAGTTTTTAGGGTTGGGATTTGTGTCCCTGTGGACTCGCCAGAGGATGAATGGGAAGTTCCCTGATAGTTTGAATTATACGGATTAAGAGGTTGTCGGAAATAACCCGCCTTGGGATAAGATGTCAGAAATAGAAGAGACCTCTGGGCGGCATTTACGAACTGGCGAGTTCGGTAAACCAGAAGAAGTGACCACATGGCCGCTATGCCGGGTTGTGCGGCGAGCTTCGTGTTGCTGCTTCTTCAAAAGAAAGTTTGGATCCAAGTAAGCTAGGGGGTGAGAAAATCTTACTTTCCGGTTTGCTTGTCGGGTTTTCTGTGTGGGCAGAGGTTCTGAACCGGATGAGAGAATAGTTACCTCTACGTCATTTGCGCGGCTAGCTTCTGCGTTGACCTGATAAAAATCATCGTCAATGAGATGTATGAAAAAAGAGCCAAGTGAATCAAGTTCTACCTCTGACTCCGGATTATCATCGTCAATGTTTAACTCGGTAGGCTCGGTGTTTTTCTTCTTAGCGGGCTTCTTGTTGACCTTGGTCTTGACACGAAGTGTTTTGGCCGGTTTATCCAGCGGTTTCTTCTTCCAGAACGGATCATCACCCTGTTTAAAGATTGAAAAGATCATAAAGGAGTATTAAGAATATGGATTAAAGCAGGAGTGGGGCAATTCTTACAGCTGGCGATTTATTTGAAGCACAGAAAGGACTAAGTCCTGTCTTGCTACAGTCGGTCACCGGTTCATCCAACATCTTCTTGACAAATTCAGTAATTTCAGCATCAGTCAGCTGAATATCAGTGTGGCATTGAGGGTCTTTCACATCCCCTGTGTACTCACACATTAAACCGGGGCG
The DNA here is from genome assembly GCA_011799875.1 of Thinopyrum elongatum. NCBI lineage: Eukaryota > Viridiplantae > Streptophyta > Magnoliopsida > Poales > Poaceae > Thinopyrum > Thinopyrum elongatum. The sequence goes on along the minus strand of CM022299.1, from coordinate 45,330,283 downwards.
ACGGCTTAAAGGCAAAATGCTCCAAGATACCCAGCAACGGACAAAATCAATGCCTGTCAAACTGTTTGCCATAAAGGCTCTGAGCTTTGAAAGCTGTGGTGCATATTTGGACCGTTCCTTTGCATTGAGTCTTTGGGGGAATGGATGTGCATCGGTAAGCCGGTGGGCACGGTAACCCGGCAGAGGATTCTCACCAGCTGGAGATGTATCTTGGCAATAGAACCAAGTTTGATTCCAATCTTTGGGATGGCTATGATGCTTAGCGTGAGGGAAGCTGACGTCTTTTCTCTTCTGAATTGAAACCCCGCCAAGTTCAGTATTGGGCCCATCAGTAAATTCAGTACGGCGGTTTAAATAGAAGAAATCTCTGAACAGGTCGACTGTGGGCTCTTCTTGCAGGTAGGCTTCACAAAACACTTGAAAATTGCAAATATTGGACACGGAGTTAGGCCCAATATCTTGAGGGTGAAGTTGGAAGAAGTGAAGCACGTCACGGAATTTTTTTGATTCGGGAGGGCTGAACCCTTGACTCAGATGATCAACAAAAACGATCACTTCCCCATCCTTGGGCTCAGGAGGATTTTCTGGACTGGGGGCTCTCCAGTGGATGTCTTCCTTTTTCGCTAAAGCGCCGGTTGCAACACACCCGTTCAGTTCTTCTTCTGTAACCCGGGATTGAACCCAGTTACAGGAATAAAAGGATTTGGCCATTTATACGATAACCTGGAAAAGATTTGTGCCGGTTTAAGGTTCATGTTTAACAGGCAGAAAGTGTTGAAGCATGCATAAATGTTAAACCGGACTATGACGTTATCAAATCACAAAGACGAACACTTGGCGGTTTAAGAGGGGACTAATGGTACCTGGCAGGTTATTATTTTCTGAGGTTAAACCGCCTACACGGATATTGAAAGTATAGATCTGAAGTTGGAAAATGGCTAAGTGTTGGAAAAAACAGGTTTCACAGATTAATGCTATAATTGTGGATCTACGGCAGTTCAGATAATGGAAAATCTATACCTAAAAAGTTTCAGTACCTGAGCAGTTCATGTATTCAGATTGGATTTCTTATGCAAAAGGAGATGTTCTAATAAGCAAAAGTAAGTACCACGACCACCGCCGCACAGGAGGAGTGCCAAGTTTGAATCAAAAATTACAAGCTACAGTGAAGAATGAGAATGAACTCCGATGAACTCGTGGAAACCCTAATGGGATCTAGGGGAAAAGGAAGGAAGAGGACTCACCAGAACTGTTGAGTAGCGGAGGCGCGCGGATGAACTCTGGTCGATTCAGGTTGATGCAGCGGCCGTTGTTGAGGCAGTGGCAAAGGTCGATGACGGCGGCGGAGCTCGGGCGCTGAGGCGATGCGAGGTGGAAGACAGAGATGAGGAGGCAAGGGGGGAAAGTGAAAAGGACCCCTGGCCCTATTTATAAGGTGAATGGATAAGTGGCATGCGCGGAAATCGAGGAGCTCCAAATTGGATATGTGACAGGACTGACGCCTCGATTTTCGGAGGTTCATTAAAAAGGAGATGCATATATGATTTCTGGATGTTTATAAAATTAATGACAGGTGACATCATTGCGGGTTATCATGATCTCGGAAGATGATGTCATGGTGAGTTACAAATTTTTGCGAAGGTAATGAATAAGGAATTTTCCTAAGTGTTGAAGATTGACATGAACAAGTTCAAATCAACCGGGGGCCTAATGTTGGGGATATAACTATTGAGTATAAACCGCCCAGGAGGGGCCGGGTTATGCTCATAGTGATTTACATGTATTGAAGCCCATGAAGACATAGAAGATGGCGACTTACGAAGGAGACTTAATAAGAAGGCCCAAAGCCCAAAGGCAAGTTAGGGCCCATAGATGTAAACCGCCATAAGTATATGACTTGTATTGTAAGATAGGAAAGAGTGGATACCAAGCCGGACACGTTTATGAGCCGGCCGGGATTCTGTGAACCGCCGGGCGTCAACCTGTGTATATAAAGGGATGACCCGGCGGCGGTTTAGGGACGGGAGACAACAGATCGAGAGCCAGGTTAAGCGTATTCGCTCCCTGGTCATCGAAACCCTAGCAATACCACCTCAAACTGGATTAGGCTTTCACCTTCACCGCAAGGGGCCGAACCAGTATAAACTCCCCGTGTCCTTTGTCCTGATTAACCCCTTTAAGCTAACCTCATTGCGATGGCTCCACGACTAAGTCCTCACACTAGGACATCTGCCGTGACGATTCCACGACAGCCGGCCTGCGGCTTCATCATTGCCGGCGGTGGCCATGTCAACCTCGATCCCGATGATGTGGTGGCCAGGCTCGAGCACATCCTTGGCGGAGTTGACGTCCCCGACGAAGTAGAACATCGCCAATGTGATATCTTGAGGATACAGGTGATGGACGGAATTTGCTACCAGGCCAGAGACATGGAAATGGAGCGGTTCCGCGGAGAAATCATGCGCGCGATTGCATGCTATCAAGCTCTTCTGGAAGAGGCCCGGCAGCCCCAAGAGCCTCCCAGCGCCAGCAGCTTCGTAGGCGGAGGCGGGTCGGGACACTTGGAATGAACGGCCGCAAGGGTGCTATGCTGATCATGGAGTCCGAGAAGACCGTCATCGGAAGGCCGCCAGCTCAGCCTTTTAGCCTATATTTTATTCTAATTGTTTGCATATGTAGGTCATGAGTGTTTTGGGCATTGCTGCATGTGGCATTTTAAATTATCCTGAATATGTAAGACAATTATTAACCGTTGCCATTGTAAATTTGCCTCAACGGCGAGCAGAGCGCGCACAGGGACGCCAGAGTGGAGCGCGCCGCGGCCGCGGCCGCCTCAACGGCGAGCAACCACGTGGTCAACCTTCTGGCACCCCGTGAGAGGCGCGACGGCGCATCCATCGGACACGATGGTGATATCTTGACCATGTGTGATAGTGGGCAGACACGTACGCGTACATCCGACAACGCAGGCCCACGTTTTGGCCTTCCGATGCGTGGCATACAGTTGATCCATAAGAACTGTTTGCGATGAGCCAGAACAATAGAAACGGGCTTTGTAGGCCCAGAACCATCAATAAATTTTGACCTTGTTTCTCATCACATTGCATATTACAATGCAATAAGCAATTGCAAATCTGTTCACACTAATCAAACCAATATGTGTTCACACTTAGCAACGGGCTATAAAAACTACCCACTCGAAAATTACTTCACAGTTCCTCTCCTCATCACCCACAAAACTGGCCTTTCCTGTCAAGTCATTCCGCCATGACCGGTAGGAGGAGTTTCGGGTGGACACATAACCAGGGAGCAAAGACCAAGTCCGCGGAAGCACTAGAGAGGTCTCGTCGCCATGCGGCAGCCGCAGCAGAGATGTCTGGGTGCGCCGCGGAGCCCTCGAACAAGCTCTCACCGGCACGCGAGGGCTCTCACAAGCAGACTCGCTGCGTGGGTCATCGCGATGAGCTGGCGTTGCTGAAGTCCTTGGCCGGCGATGACAACATTCTCGCTGGCCTCATTAAGCAGCAAGAGCTGATCAACGGCTTGATGAAGCTGCTCGATATCAGCGATGCCTCGGTTGAGAAGGCAACCGGCCTCGTCGAGCAACTCATGGGTGACAATGCGAAGCTCCTCAAGGCACTCGCCGAGAAGGAGGAGGAGGCCGCCGGCTGGAAGATGCTGCATGAGCAGAGCAGTGCGTCGAGGATGACGCTGACAGCGGTCGTCGAGGAACTGATGGGTGACTTGAGGAAGCTCCGGATCGAGCGCGAGCAGGAGGTGGAGGAATCCGTGGCTGCTTTCAAGCAAAGTCATGAGGAATTGAAGGAGCTGGAGGATGTCGTCGCCCGGCGATCCATCGAGGAGTAGAGACAGTAGCGACCCAGATCGTTGTCTGCCATTTCCTTCTTCTCTTGCCCCCGTGTTTTCGGGCTTGCCGTATGTGGCATTTTAAATTATCCGGAATATGTAAGACAATTATTATCCGCGCCATTGTAAATTTGTCATCGTATTATCCGTTGCCATTTTATTTGTCATTGTATTATCTGTTGCCCTATGTGGCATTTTCAATTAGGCCTGAATACGAGTTGAAAACACGAACAAAGCAAGTGCTAATGTTGAGCAGGGCCATGGGATCACAAGAAAACACCCTCCGTCCAGGTGCTTTAATTAACCGCGTGTTAAACAGCGGCTAGGCCACCATTAATGGAGAAGTTGTGAGCGAGGCGGGCGGCTGGTGGATGGAGGTCAAAGAGCTCACTTCCCGGTGAGCATGGGTGGCCTAGCTGCTCGCACGTGTCCCGTCGAGCCTGTGAGGTGGATAGGATGCACGCTCCCGTTGAGCCTGCGCGGCGGACTGCTCGCACGCGTCTCGTCGAGCCTGCATGGCGAACTTCTCGTGCTCGTCCCGTCTAATCAAACAGTTGCATGCACGCCACCGAGTATGGTTAAATTTTGGCACAAAATACAAAGATGACCAATGAATGAGGACGGAGGTAGTACTATCCCATAAGAAAAGAGGGACGCGTGGCCGCACTTAAATGGTTACGGGAACACACGGTTCATATAATACAACCGTTTGCGATATTAACGTGTCAGCTATTTGTTTCAAAAGGACTTCGTTGGCTATTAATGAGTGCGCCTTGTCTCAAACTGGACGATTTTTTTTACCACGGCATATATGTGCCATGTCATGAAACCATGCCAAGTTTCATGTTTTTTGGGTGAGTTTTCGATTTACTGGTATTTAAAAACCAAGATTCTCAATGTTTCAGGACGACGAGAAGTTTGTAATTCATTCGCATTCCTTCAATGAGACCTAAACATGCACCCAATGAAACTTGTATGATTTTCCACCCATTTTGCTTCACTGGAGCATGTGCTTGTAGTTCAAATTTGAATTATGGACTACATTAAATGCCTAGAAAACTCAATTAATATATAAAATGGCCAAACGAACCCTGAACAGTTTCAAATTTCAGCACTACACTCCTGTTATTCTATGTTACCTGTAGAAAACAAAGTTCAAGGCGAGAAGAGGCAGCGATTATCGTTTCGTCCACAAGAGGGGCATGTTTCCCTACCAGAACCACGAGGGTTGCGAGAAGCTTTGGTTTGTAAGAGGCTTGTAATATAGCTTGGCCCAAATTGGACAATTATTTTACCACGACTTATATGTGCCATGTAGTGACACCATGCCAAGTTTCATGATTTTCTGGTGAGTTTTGGATTTACAGAGATTTAAAAACCGAGATTCGCAATGTTTGTGGCCGAGCCAGGACGCCGAGACGGTTGAATTCATTCCCATTCCTTCCATGGGACCTAAACATGCACCCCAAGGACACCTATATGTTTTTTCTAGCCATTTTGGTGCACTGGAGCATGTATTTGTAGTTCGGATTTGAATTATGGACATTAAATGCCTAGAAAACTCAATTAATGAATAAAAAAAGTCAAACGAACCCTGAATAATTTCAAAGTTTAGCGCGAATCTCCCGTTGCTCTATGTTGCGTGTAGAAGAAAATACAAGGCTAGAAGAGGGAGCGATTATCGTTTCGCCCACAAGGGGACACGTTTCCCTATCGAAACCACGAGGGTTCTTGCGACAGGCTCCAGTTTGTAAGAGGTTTGTAATAAAGCTTGGCCCAAATTGGACAATATTTTTACCACGACATATATGTGCCATGACGCGACACCATGCCAACTTTCATGACTTTCTGGTGAGTTTTGGATTTACGGGGATTTAAAAACTGAGATTCCAAATGTTTGAGGACGAGCCAGGACGTCGGTACGGTTGTAATTCATTCCCATTCCTTGCATGGGACCTAAACATGCACCCAAGGACACGTGTATAATTTTTCTAGCCATTTTGGTGAACTGGAGCATGTATTTGTAGTTCAGATTTGAATTATGGACATTAAATGCCTAGGAAACTCAATTAGTGTATAAAAAGGCCAAACGAACCCTGAATAATTTTAAATTTCAGTACGGATATCCCGTCGTTCCATGTTGCCTGTAGAAGAAAATACAAGGCGAAAAGAGGCAGTGATTATCGTTTCGCCCACAAGGGGGACACGTTTCCCTATCGGAACCACGAGGCTTCTTGAGAGAAGCTTCGGTTTGTAAGAGGCTTGTAATAAAACTTGCGCCAAAAAGGACCCAAAAAAATCCTCGACATATATGTGCCATGTCGTGACACCATGCCAAGTTTCATGATTTTCGGGTGAGTTTTGGATTTACGGGGATTTAAAAACCGAGATTCTTCTCACGAAATGTTTTCAAATAGCACACGGTTCACTCATGAAAGCCGTGTGCCTACCAAACCGTGGCCGATGCCCCCCCTGCCGTGTGTGCGATCTGAGTCATGCGTTCTGATTGGCCAGAACCCAAACCGCACGGATCGTACGTCTGCACCGTTGGATGCTCCCAGATCGAACGGCAATCCTCATCCCTTTCGACAGCACATGCAGTTCCGGTTGTGATTTTATTTATATGGGTAAGCACGGTGCGCATGCGTCGTGCTAGCTCACGCTTCCTTCTCTACTAAGTTTTCTATATTAATGTTGTTATATATCCAAACACGCTACCTTTTCCCGCCACTCCTCCCATTGGTTTCCCGCCTCTTCTCCCATCGTTTTCCTGCTGCGAGTCTCAATGCCCATTGAAGGCTAGGCGGCGACGCACCGGCCATGTAAATATCACACACAGTTTCTAAAAGCACAAATGTGTGTGATAGTAGGGAGTAGGTCCCATAGGGTGACCAGCGTGAAACGCCTTAAAGCAAGGAGGCAATTCCTATCAGCAAGGTGCGGCTTCCCATCCGCTAGCCGAGTCGAATAGAATGCAGAAGTTAAGCGTGCTTGGGCTGGAGTAGTCTAAGGATGGGTGACCCGGTGGGAAGTTGCATATCTCTAGCTTCATTTAAACGCTATGATACGGTCATTATAGAGATAAATGTCTCTGTATTGACCTGTCATGGCTATTATATAAACCTTGGGATCCTTGTTTTGCTAATTTGTAGACTATGTTTTTCATTGGTTATTTTTTGTTCTAAAAAATCAAAGAATGATCGACTCTATAGTGACCTGTTATGGCGATTATATAAACCTTGGGATCCTTGTTTTGCTAATTTGTAGACTGTGTTTTTATTGGTTATTTTTTGTTCTAAAAAATCAAAGAATGACCGACATGTGTAGGCCCACACAAATTATCCCTTTGACTCAACAGACGAGAAAGGTTTACTCTTTGCTCCGTATGCTATGTTAGAGCAAATCAAGTTTCAGCACATGCGTTCGACGGCACCCGGCCCCTAACCCCCCCCCCCCCCACCCGCCTCCGGGTACGATGTTCAGTTTGTAATGTTACTGATGTAGTTGGTGCCCCATCGAACTTGTGCTTTCAGGATTTGAACAAATCACACACCAGACCCATACATTTTTTTCGGGTCGTATGCAGGGTATAGGGGGGCGGGTGTTCTGATCGACCATGTCTCCCATGTGCGGTTTATAGACGCCGCACATATCTGTGGGCTCCCCGAGGTATATATATTATCCTTGACTGATAACAAGGGGGGCCCACACAATCTATCCCTTTGACCCAACATACGAGAAGGGTTTGACCATGATGGTTTCCTATTACTATGTGTACCATGTTAGACCAAATAATATTTGAGCGCATGCGTTGGACGACACCCCCCCTCCCCGCCGCCTCGAAGTTGGGAAACCGACATTGTACGTATTGAACCTGGCTTGGGGTCGGGCACGGTGTTCGGTTTGTAATGTTGTTGGTGGCCCATCGAAGTTGTGCATTTGGGATTTAAACACATCACACACCACCGTACCCATACATATTTTTGGGCCGCATGTAGTGTATACGGGGTCTTCTGATCGACCACGTCTCCCTTGTGTGGTTTTTTGTGACGACACGCATATCTGTGGGCTCCCCGAGTGTATATATATCATCCCTTTGACCGATAACGAGGGGTATGTGTTGGCCATGAATGGATTCCTCCTAGTTCGTGTTAGGGCCGGTCACCGTCACATGTCGTTCAACCAAAGCTCGAGCTCATGCATTGTCAGGATTCCCTCCCACATGCTCGGATTGCAGGGTTCGACCGACACCGTACCCTGCGTATCTCGTCCTTAACTACCTGGCTTTCATGGTTGTTGTCTGTATCGAGAAGCAGGCGCCACATCTAAATTGTACATTATTCTATATTGAAACACACATCACCCCTTCCAACGTACATCATTTTGGGCCGCATGCAAGCGATGCTGGTTTTGTGGTCCCTCTCGTGCGATTTTTTATGATGGTTCAATCTATTGGCCCAAGCGGTTTATCGACAACAACAGTTGTCGTTTAACCAAACGATAGATTCACTGGTCCGTCTTATGGTAGGTCATGGCGACATGCATGTAAGACCAAAGTATCATTACGTGCATCCGCCCTGCCGACACGAAGTGGGAGGTGGGTCAAGCACCCTAGCTAGCTCCGACATTATGTCATTATAGATATATCCAAGGGTGCTTTTGGGTTTGCGAGGCAGGTGCCACCAAAGTTGTGCATTGTGTATTTAAAGTTTTAAACATCACACCCTATATTCCTACATATATTTGGCCACTTCCAAGTGGTTCTTGACTTCTGGCCCCTCTCATCGATCTTTGACGACGCGCCCAACCGTGGGCCCGCACGGTCAAAGTTGTGCATTGGAATTTTGAACATCACAGGCCACCCTTTTCACTCATACATATTTGGGCCACATGCTGGTGTGGCTGTCTTCTGACCCTCTCTAAAGTTTTTTTTGTTGCAAAGACTCTGATAATGCTAAACGGACACGGGTATAATGTCTTAACCGTGTGCGATGCAAGTGCGCTGTGAATCACCACGACTGCGCAAGCGCGAGCAAAGGTGGAGGTACTGGCTTAACCGTGTGCGATGCAAGTGCGCTGTGAATCACCATGACTACGCAAGCGCGAGCAAAGGTGGAGGTACTGGCTTAACCGTGTGATGCAAGTGCACTGTAAAATCACCATCTACGCAAGCTAAAGGCGGGTAGTTTATTTAGATTGAATTCCACATCTGCGTCTGAAAATTAGGATGAACCGTGTGCGATAGACCAGCTAGCTAGAAATCTAAAAACAAACTACCCGCCTTGAGCGTTGCAAAAATCGGTGGTTCCGCCACTTTTCCTTAGTATCATACATGCATATTCTTATTGGACCGTGGGTGATCTTGGGTACTCCCGCCTAGCATCAATTCCTTTACCCAAATTTTAGTAGCCGCCCTACTTCAACCGTCGCCCGCACTCCTCCAGCACCGACTTTATAGTAAAATTGCAGTTGCCGAGGCATTTGAGCCGTCGCCCTCCCTCGTCCACCACCATCTCCACCCACCATTACTAAAAAATTTAGTAGCCACGGCGTATCCTCAAACACCACCCCCCCTCCAAAATCCCCCCCCCCACACCCGGCCGCCTCCCCCCCCTCGAACCCTAGCTCGCCGCCGCCGCCGCTGAAAGGATCGAGAAGAGGTGTCTAGAGGGGGGGTGATTAGACACTTAACTAGGAAAAGTAGCAGTTTTTAAGTTCTTCAAGTTGAGGTAGAGTTTTAGCACAAGTTTAAGCATTCCCAATACATTTCAAGCAAGCATGATAAGAGTATATGAGCAGCGGAAAGTAAAGCATGCAATTTGCAAGAAAGTAAAGAGATGGGATTGGAGTGTGCAAACGCAATTGGAGACACGGAGATTTTTGGCGTGGTTCCGATAGGTGGTGCTATCATACATCCACATTGATGGATACTTCAACCCACGAAGGGTAATGGTTGCGCGAGTCCACGGAGGGATCCACCCACAAAGGGTCCACGAAGAAGCAACCTTGTCTATCCCACCATGGCCATCGCCCACGAAGGACTTGCCTCACTCGGGTAGATCTTCACGAAGTAGGCGATCTCCTTGCCCTTACAAACTCCTTCGTTCAACTCCACAATCTTGTCGGAGGCTCCCAAGTGACACCTAACCAATCTAGGAGACACCACTCCCCAAAACGTAATAAATGGTGTGTTGATGATGAACTCCTTGCTCTTGTGCTTCAAATGATAGTCTCCCCAACACTCAACTCTCTCTCACAGATTTGGCTATGGTGGAAAGATGATTTGAGTGGAAAGCAACTTGGGGAAGGCTAGAGATCAAGATTCTTGTGGTTGGATTGGAATGTCTTGGTCTCAACACATGAGTAGGTGGTTCTCTCTCAGAAAATGAGTAGAGGAAGTGTAGGCACATTCTGAAGGCTTTCTCTTAAATAGAGAAGGGGGTGGAGGGGTATATATATAGCCTCCACACAAAATCTAACTGTTACACACATTTGACCCAACTCGGTCAGACCGAATAGAAGAACTCGGTGAGACCGATTCAATTCAAAATGTGAACGTTAGGATTTTCGATGGGACCGACATGATCAACTCGGTAGGACCGATGCGCTAGGGTTAGGGCAAAACTTCATCTCGGTGTGACCGATTGCATGAACTCGGTGAGACCGATTTCAGCAATGAGCAAACAGAGAATTGGTCACGCAAACTCGTTGTGACCGGTGGCGCATTTTGGTGAGACCAAAATAGTTGCAACAGGCAACAGAGAGTTTGCAAGGCGAACTCGGTGAGACCGATCGCTCATCTCGGTAAGAACGAAGTGTTACGAAGGGAAACAGAGAGTTTGCATTGCCATCTTGGTGAAACCGAGATACCTATCGGTGAGACCGAACTGATTAGTGTTTCTGGCAGTGGCTATGTCAAAGGAACTCAGTGGTGCCGGATAGATCAAATCAGTGGGGCCGATCTTGACTTTAGGTTTAGAACATATCTGGAATTGAGAAAGTGGTTGAGGACTTTGGAGCATATCACTAAGCACTTTGAGCAAGTAGACCATTAAGCAACACCTCATCCCCTTTTAATAGTATTGGCTTTTCCTATAGACTCAATGTGATCTTGGATCACTAAAATAGACATGTAGAGTCTTGAGCTTGTGCCAATCTTTGTCCTTAGCATATTGAAGGGGTTCCACGTCCTCTTGTCCAGGCCACGCCATTTTTGAACTATCTGAAATATACTAGATGAAAATATTAGTCCAACAAGAGATATGTTGACATTAATTACCAAAACCACCCGGGCAGCACTTGTGCTTTCACAGGGAGCACTTGTGCTTTCAATCTCCCCCTTTTTGGTAATTGATGACAACATACATCAAAGCTTTAGAGAAGGATATGAAAGGTAACAAGTAAAGCTTTGGAAGGACATGTAACATGCATAGGCTCCCCCTACATGTATGCAATCATGTAAAAATAGTGTGAAAGATCATGTGAATGCATAAGCATGTCAGAGCAAGCAATGAGTTACATGTATCTTGGCTATATGCATCAGAGCAAATGATGTAGATACAGGGAATGTACCTTCATGTTCATGGGTCCTTCTTGCAAACAATATGTACGTCAGCAAGAGATCATCATGCACATGAGTGTGATGCATATACACTAGTAGAAAATAGGGCTTTGGTCCAGGCCGGGTAAGGGCATTAATCCCGGTTCACTCACGAACCGGGACCAAAGGTGGCATTAGTCCCGGTTCGTGAGGCCAGGGCGCCGGCCGGGCCTCGGGGGCCATTGGTCCCGGTTCGTATGACCCCTTTGGTCCCGGTTCCAGACACGAACCGGGACCATTGAGCCTCGCTCCTGGCCCAGAACCTTCAGTCCCGGTTGGTAACTCCAACCGGGACTAAAGGCCCCCCCCCCCCCTTTAGTCCCGGTTGGAGATACCAACCGGGACTAAAAAAAAATTCAAATTTTTTATTCAAATATTTTTTTCAATTTTTTCCCCAGCCCTTTGGTCCCGGTTGGGGTCTTCAACCGGGACTAAAGATAGACCTTTAGTCTCGATAGAAGACACCAACCGGGACTAAAGGGGGGCCCCTAAACCCTAAACCCCTTTACCACATTAATCTTAGAAAAAACATAACTAAATCATTCTCATTCAGAAAAATACAAATAATATATCAAAATTTGCAGAAAAAAAGATTTCTCCGATGAAACAACAAGTTTTCCATTTCGACAATTTTTTAAAATCACCAAATTCCAAAGGGAAAATAGAGTTTTTGGACGTTTTAGGGTTTAGGGGCTAGGGTTTAGATTTCTAAGTTTAGGGTTAGGTTTTAGGGTTTGAACCTTTAATGTTTACTGTTTAGAATAGAGTTTCGGACGTTTTAAGTCCCGGGTTTAGGATTTTCATAGTTCATTTGTAGTGCTTTTCAATTTCAGGCTAATTTAGCTCAAAAAATGATTAAATCCATGAAAAAATAGCAAATGAAGTCAAAAAAGGTTGAAATTTAAGGATGTGGCTTTGAATGGTTCATATTGAACACACAAAAATTCTGGAGTTGAAATAAGATTAAAAAAATGAAATGTCTTTGTAACAGCTGAGTTTTCGTCTGAAACCCTGTTACTTCGAAAGAGATGGTCCAGTTTGTACACAAAGTGCATCCAGTTTTTGCCATAACCCTCTCAACTTTTTAGCACAAGCTATTTGGGTGAAATGATGATACCATGCCAAGTTTCAGGGTTTTCAGAGTTCATTTGTAGTGCTTTTCAATTTCAGGCTAATTTAGCTCAAAGAATCATTAAATGCAAGAAAAAAATAGCAAATGAAGTCAAAAAGGGTTGAAATTTAAGGATGTGGCTTTGAATGGTTCATATTGAACACACAAAAATTCTTCAGTTAATATAAGTTTAAAAAAATGAAATGTGGTCAAACAGTGGTCAAACTACTTATTCAATAAATATTAGTGTTACTAAATAATTGTTGTTTTTTAGAATAATAATTTCAAACTCAAACGGTGAAGCGTGTGACATCATGGTCATATTTTTCTGATATATGGATTATATTATTTGTGTCGAATTTCGATTTACAGGTTTAAAGATATTAAATGAATAAATGGCATAGTAATAATAATAATAATATTATTATTATTATTACATATTTTATTTTCATTGAAATTCAATATTATTATTACTTATTTTATTTTGAACTTTTTGTATTATTTTGGATTTTTGGGTTTTTTTGAGAATTTTTGAATTTTTTGTAATTTTTTCTTTTTAAATTAATCATTGTTGGTTGTTAATTATTGTTGTTTATTTTAATAATTGTTTGGAATTCGAAAAATCAAATCATGTGACATCAAGACCTAAGGGTTAACAGGATTGATAGCTTACTATTGTCAGGAAAACTACAAATGCAGACTTGGAAACTAGGGGTGATATAACCTGAAAGTTAAGCGTGCTCGGGTTGGAGTAGTGAGAGGATGGGTGATCGGCCGGGAAGTTAGACGATTTGGAATGAGTGCTGATTAGAGATTAGAGATTAAATTCTGAAGCAGTGAAAAGGGGTGATTAGAGATTAAATTGTCAAATACTTCAAAGATTTGAAAATCAGAAAAAAAATTCAAAAAAAAATTTCAAATTTTTTAAAAAAAAAAATTTCTTTAGTCCCAGTTGGTGTTACCAACCGGAACTAAAGGCTCCACCTTTAGTCTCGGTTGGTGTTACCAACCGGGACTAAAGGTCCCCCAGCCCCGCTCCAGCAAGCGGCCACATGGAGCCCCTTTAGTCCCGGTTCGTAAGCGAACCGGGACTAAAGGTTAGAGGCTTTAGTCCCGACCCTTTAGTCTCGGTTCCAGAATCGGGACTAAAGGCCCTCTGGAACCGGGACAAAAGGCATGTTTTCTACAAGTGATACTTACCTTGTGGTCTTGAGCTGGCTTTGGAAGAGATGACTCTGAGAAAACAGGGTTAGATAACACAGAAACACTACTAAACAAAGCAAGTTCAGAAAACCACAAGAGCACCAAGACTGGGATGACATGTAGTATGTGAGTACTTAGTACTCTATTTGGGTATAGACATGTCCCCAAAGATTAAAGATATGTAATGAATTCCAAATATTTTCTTCCCTTAGATATGAACTCCCTCTCCCCCTGAATCTGATATTGGATAATGGGAGAAAGTAGGGTAAGAGAAAATCAGAGCAAAAATAAACATACATTAACATGTCTTTCCCCTCATAAAGACGTGTGACTTCTCCCCTCTATTGTTAATAAGCATCTGAAGATGTGCTTTTCTCTCCCATGTGATAAGCTTTGATGTGCTCTCTCTCCCCCTTTGACATCAATTTCCAAGAAGGGTCTTCTGGAGCATGAGTCAAATAGGATTGGTCCTTGAGTCACATTACAAAGCAGCATGTAGTTTGAGATGTGAGTAGAGGATAAGAATCATCGAGTGGAGCTGGAGAAGAAATGACGTTTGTGATGGCAAAAAGTTTTCTCAGTAGTGAAATCGGGAACACCGATTCATTTTCATCGGTGACACCAAGTTGGCAGTGTCAGAGATGATGCGAATCGGTCAGACCGGGTTAGTCCTTGTCGGTTGCACCGATGAACTATCTACAAGGTGTTCTTGTAGTTTGGTCTAGCCGATTGGCATGAATCGGTGGGACCAAGTTCAGTACAGAGGAAAATTCTGTAACCTCGGCTCACTTGGCAAATAAGATCTCACAAAGATTTGCAAGGAATTAACTAAAGGATTTGCAATGAATTAGATGCAGAAAATGCAGAGAAAAATAAAAGAAAGGATCTAGATGAAGTTTTTTTTTGAAAAAGGGGAACAAACAAGCAAGAAACATATGCAAGAACACAAAGAAACAATAGAGAACTTCATCTAGAAGGTGTCGGCGACAAAGTCACCTATGTTAGAGTATATTGACTGAGGAGTCAAGTGATAACACTTGATCGTAGGTCATACTCATCGTTTGAGCTCAAAATGGGGTTACCATTTTTCGTTTAAGCTTTTTAATGTATTCTCATCTTGTTGAGTTGCTTTGACCCATCACTTGTGGTAAAGCTTCTCTAAGATGGAATAACATACCTTGGGTGGTGGTGTTGTTCTTGATCATGTAGTCGAACTTGTGTTGGATGCTCAAGGTTGATGTAGTTCATCAAGAGTTAGGAGCACCACTTCTAGTTTGAGTTCATCTTCCTACATTGGTTAGTCTTGCAAGGAACAACACTTGTGTATCCAAAATGACAATCATGAAACTTGACACGAAATGAAATTTGATATATAGAAATTGTCAAAGGATATGTTGAGTAAATTCAAGCTTCCTTGTCTTCAACCACCATATTGTAGAGACTTGGTGATGTAGAGATCGCTCTAGATGTGAGTGATTTGCAATCTCATAGATTTGGGCTTATCCAAGTACCTACAAGGGTTAGATAACATGCAAGGGTACACGTATAGATCCAAGACATATGATCATCATCGGAAGAGAAATATCAAGGATTAGTCAAAGGCTCATGCCTTGCATGTATCCTCATGGAGTTTCTACTCCAAGTTTGAGGCATCAATGATATTCAATTCACCTCTAAAATGACAAAATACTTTATCATCAAGCAGTTTGGTGAATATATCCGCCAATTGCTTATCGGTACGAACATGCTTGAGATCGATGTCTCCTTTAGCAACATGATCTCGAATGAAATGATGACGAACTTCAATATGCTTAGTTCGAGAATGTTGCACGGGATTGTGAGCAATCTTAATAGAACTTTCATTATCACAAAGCAATGGAACATGTTTCACATATATCCCATAATCTTTAAGAGTTTGGGTCATCCAAAGTAATTGAGCACAACATGAACCGGCGGCAATGTATTCCGCTTTGGTGGTGGATAAGGATACCGAGTTTTGTTTCTTGGAGGACCAAGACACAAGAGATCTACCAAGAAATTGACACATTCCCGAAGTGGACTTTCTATCAACCTTGTCACCGGCATAGTCCGAATCGGAGTAGCCAACAAGATCAAAAGAAGACCTCTTAGGATACCAAATGCCAAAGTTTGGTGTATGAATTAAGTATCTCACTATTCTTTTCACAGCCTTAAGATGACATTCTTTAGGGGCCGCTTGATATCGTGCACACATGCACACACTTAGCATAATATCGGGATGGGAGGCACATAGATATAACAATGAACCAATCATAGAGCGGTAAACCTTTTGTTCAACCGATTTGCCATCCTTTGTCAAGTCAAGATGTCCACTAGTAGGCATGGGTGTTTTCATACCTTTGCTCTCTTGCATGTTGAACTTCTTGAATATGTCCTTGGTATACTTAGTTTGGGAAACAAAGGTACCCTCCTTAGTTTGCTTGATTTGCAAACCAAGAAAGAATTTGAGTTCACTCATCATAGACATCTCAAACTTCTTCGACATTAGCCTTCCAAACTTTTCACTAAAATGAGGGTTAGTCAAACCAAATATGATATCATCCACATAAATTTGGCACACAAATAATTCACCATTAACCCTTTTAGTAAAAAGTGTAGAATCAATCTTTCCAATCTCAAAGCCTTTTTCAATAAGAAACTTAGTCAAGCATTTATACCATGCTCTAGGAGCTTGTTTAAGACCATAAAGATCTTTGTGAAGTTTGTAAACATGGTTAGGTTTCTTGGGATTAACAAAGCCGGGAGGTTGTTTAACATAAACTTCCTCCTCAATTTCACCATTTAGAAAAGCACTTTTAATGTCCATTTGGTATAATGTGATATCATGATGGTTGGCATAAGCAAGTAAGATGCGTATGGACTCAAGTCTAGCAACGGGGGCATATGTCTCACCATAGTCCATGCCTTCGACTTGTGTGTAACCTTGGGCGACGAGACGGGCCTTGTTGCGTACAACTTGTCCATCTTCATCTTGCTTATTCCGAAACACCCATTTGGTTCTAATGACATTGTGCTTTTCGTCGGGCTGTTCAACAGGCGTCCATACTTGATTCCTCTCAAAATTGTGTAGCTCTTCATGCATAGCGTTCACCCAATCCGGATCATCAAGAGCTTCTTCAACCTTCATAGGTTCAATGTTAGAAATGAATGAACAATGTTCACAAAAGTTAGCTAAACGAGACTTAGAGCGAGTAATTCTCCCGGTTTGAATATCATCGAAGATTTGTTCAACGGGATGATCTCTTGAAACTCTTGCTCTAACTCGCGAGAGCTTTTGTTTGGGTTGGGGTGGAACATCCTCTTCATCATCTTGTTCTTCCTCTTGTCTTTCTTCATTGTTGTTGGCGTTGATGTTCTCTTGTGGAGGTGGAGAAGGAGGTCGATGAGGTTCATCTTGGTGTACTTCCTCATTTCCTTCATCTTGACGTGTTCCACTTGTGGATGCCTCCAAGTCAACTTGTGGTTCACCTTGGTGTGAAGTTGAGGCTTCCACTTGAACGGAGGAGGTACTCTCCTTCACCTCTGTTGGGCTAATCTTGCCAATAGACAAGTCCTGAATCACTTCTAAAGGGTCTTTATCACCTACATCAATTGGCAATTGCTCTACTTGCGAGCCATTAGATTCATCAAACTTCACATCTACCGTCTCTTCAACCTTTTGCGTGAAACTGTTGTAGACACGGTAAGTGTGAGAGTTTGAGCCATAAGCGAGTAGGAAACCCTCATGAGATTTAGGAGCAAATTTCGAACGACGATGCTTATCAAGAATGTAGCACTTTGAGCCAAATACTTGAAAGTATCCAACTTGGGGTTTGTTACCGGTGAGAAGCTCGTATGCCTTCTTGCCGAGTAGCTTGTGAAGATATAGTCAGTTTGTTGCATGACAAGCTATCTCAACCGCTTCCGCCCAAAAGTGTTTTGGCGTCCTGTATTCATCAAGGATCGTTCTTGCCATCTCAATGAGTATCCGGTTCTTCCTCTCAACAACTCCATTTTGTTGAGGTGTGTACGTAGCCGAGAACTCAAGTGAAATCCCATCTTTGTCAAGAAAGGTATCCACATTTGCGTT